>WEIV01000113.1:95247-133140 GCA_013390005.1 Calyptomena viridis
AAAAAAAAAAAAAAAAGAAAAAAATCCAGCCATGGAAATAGGTGAATATTCGTTGTTTGATCTAAACAGAAATCTGAGTAGAAGCAAAGATCCAGCTTAAACGTCTATATTCAACATTGCAAGAGAAAATTGCACCTTCTATATTTCTAATATCAGCCTTTAGAAAACAGCCATACTGGCAGTTTAGGAAAACAAAGAGTACATGTCCAGGAAACAAGATGCATTTTCCACAATACAATTCTGTAATATGTTACAATTTTCTCCATGCAGGGATGGATGGCACTGCAAGCTCAAGTGATTAGAAACTAAGAATATGAGCAAAACAACAAAAACATCCCCATTCCTTCAGAAGAACATCTCCTACTGTTAGGCATTCTTAGATCATACTTTTGCTTCTGCTATTGTGGCAGGTACAAGCCTGGAATACTGCAATACTCATGCACATCAATGGACATATATACTCATATGTGTATGAATGTGGTGCTCGCAATTCCAGACCTCCACTGAATGCCAGCAGTATGGTCAGCATTTGGTAAGAAAATCATGGGAAGACAATACAGATGAAGGAAGACGAGGTGAACAGAGGAGTAAACATGATCATATTGTAAAGAGTAAAATTCAAATGTTTGGTAGCAGGGGAAATAGTAACAACCCCAAATGTCCAACTAGTTATATCCAGTAGAGGTAGCAATTTCTCTAATTCATCCAGAGTCACAAGCATAATTTTCTGCAACATATTCCTTTGCACTCTGAAGTGCTATTCAAGTGTTGCGCAGTTATAACTTATTTTGCTAGCTGATTAAAATGTTTGCTATTAAAACTGGCACTGGTTCAACCATCATAGTTCATTAAATTACTCAGGAGATGTGGACTGCAGTAGGAAGGCCCATGTGGTAAAATGAAATGTTCTATTTATCAAATCATACCCTGCTGTGCTATTCATTTGGTAATAAAAACTTTATTTTCTCTGTTTGTGTCCTCTCTCATTAATGAGATAAAAAGCATAGCCATTTTATTAGCTTGTATAAATACCTGAACAATCAATCAAAAGCCAACAAAGCCTAGGTAAAGATCCTCTGGAACAAAAATGAGAGTTTATTTTTAAGAAATAAGTATGTTCCTTTTTATAAGTACATGGGAGTTTTGGACTAACCAGTTGTCACATCTACCAAAGTGATAAACATCCATTTTCTGACAGAGGTTATTCTAATTACATAAGGAGAAGTGTTTCAGTTGTGCTTCTCTGATATGTTTGTTTTGACTTTTTTTCATGTGATTTTACTTTGGTGAACACAGTCTGATAGTGTTAAGACCCATCCAACATAAATTAGTTTTTCTAACTAGATCCCTTGGGGTGGATTAGAGATAAATGATACTGAACAATTGGTGTTTATATGTATGTATGTATGTATGTCAGGTTTATTTTAGGACAATTTGGTTGCAGTGGAAAGGAGATTTGTAGCTGTTTTTGTTAATATCTATCATTCCACTTTCAGATTTCTGAGTAGTCAATAGCTCCTTTTGTGATGCTTTAAGAGCATCACCCAAAACAGCATGTGCAACTGCCTTTCCCTTGCCAAGTTTTAGTTTATGTTCTTTTGCAAGAATTGTAATTTCATTCATCACTGCCTATAGGTCAGGCAGATTTTTGAGTTCAGGTCATGACAGGAGGAGAAGGGTTAGCATTATCTTTTTAATTTCATCATGAGGGGACAGTCCCCATTTGAGTCACCCTGAGCGGTCATTCCTTTTGAATATGTTATTAACCCATTGAAGGTTAATGTCTTTATTCACATTAAACCTCTGAAATTCAGCTTGACTTTCTTCTGGAGAAAACCTTACAACAGGTCTGGGTTTCACCAGACAAGCTTTCAACACATCTGATGTTCCAAGGTCAATACTGAGAGAAGGAAAACTATAATTTTTTGAATCTGTCATTTATACCCTGGGGGTCAATGTCCTTCTCCCCACTACCCACTGAGGCTTGGTCAGACTTCCTACAGGAGAAAACCTTACAACAGTTCTAGATCACACCAGAAAACCCTATAACAGCTTTGGATCACACCTATCATTCCACCACATCCAAGGATATCTTGTCTGTGACACCAATTTAACGTTAAGATCCAAATAGTGAGAGATGCCTCTGCCTGAATTAAGGTGCAAACAGCACTGGCAGTCGAGATGATAAAAGAAGAATGAAATAATAACTTCTACAATCTGATCTTGTTCAAATCCCAGTGAGGCCTGGGAGAATGTGTGTGTGTCCTGGTTTGGGCAGTTATCACTTTAAATTTAGAGATACAAGACCAAAAGATGTATAGAGAGACAAGAACTTTATTGGAAATACATATTTAATATATTTATATATTAGGAATACATATATATGTGTGTGTGTGTATGTATATGAGATAGTGTAAAAGAAATATATATTTAAATGTAAACAGTAAAACAGAAAAAAAACTGAGCACTTCAGACTTCTAGCCCAATAGCAAAAATAAAATGTACTCTGCCACTTTGCTAGTGTACCTGTACAGTATCTGTTATAAATGCATTGCCTCACTAGGATTACACACTACCCATGAAAAAAAGGTTATCCATCTTTCAGTAGGAACTAGGTTACTTAGCCTGGAGCTTTAGCTTAGGTATTGTTGATGTGATCCTGAATCATGTTATGCAGAATTATACCCTGTATTTTGCTGTACTGAGCTGCTCTAGGATCAGGTAGACTCTGAATAATTGTGAGAAGCACAATTTCCCTGTATTTTCAAACCATCTGGCATTTTGGGCAGCATAGCTTTATATATTTTACATGTAAGAAGATTGGAATGTCAAGGGATCACTATTATCTGGTACTGGTTCTATAAATGGCAAATTTAAGCTTCCATTTCTTTACTGAATATTGCTAATTGTTTTGCCACCTACTTCTCCTCCATCCTACACCATTTATTTTATCTATTTGTAATGTTCTGTCTGGCAACAGAGTAATAATAAGTCACAGCCTCTTCTAAGCTTTACTTGGTACTGCAAATGTGAGCAATTCTCAAAGGGGGTGAAGAGGAGTGCAGAGCCACAGAGGATATCCTGAGGTAAGTAGGTAAGAATTTAGATATGTCTGGCTGAAGTTAGTTGATGCCTAGGTACCAACATGTTGGAAAGCAGAAGGAGATTTAGCAGCTTAAATATAGACTTTTAGGAGCACTTTTTTTCAATATAAAATTACTCTTAGACTTCCATTGTTCAAAGATGTCTCCTTCAGGTCACACTACATATGATGAAGTCCTTTGCAGATACCTCAGACATCCAGAAGTTCTTGAAGAGGCCCTAGAGACTGAAGTTTTTATTTGAGTATCTGAATTGTACCTCGGGTGCTTTCAGTTTCCTTTCAGTTTCTGTCACCTAACTATGTGCAGTAAGATATCAGGACTATTCAAAGAGCAGAGGTTAGTATTTGTCCTGAGGTGTTTCTAGAGACAATCTGATAGGTAAACTATGCAAAGTAGAGAGAGTTATGCTTCTTGCTGGAGGAAGTGTAGGCAGGAGATGAAAGTGAGAAAAATCATGATTGTCAGCATTTTGGTGTGGGAGAGAGCTGGTGATAGTGGAAAAAGAATGAGTGTGGGAAGCTCAGCATGGAAGGGATGAGAAAAAGATGCTGAGGCTTTGTCTTTACAGAGGAGAACAGGGAGATATGATTTTGTTAGTTTAGGACTGCAGATTTGTGTTTCTCCTTGTCAGGAAACTAGTTTTGCCCAAATGGTTGTTTTAGCATCTTGGCTCCATCAACCACTCAAATGTATTGAAACCAAGCTTAAGCATCTATTTATAAGAATTAAAATGTTGCTAAATATGTGTTGTTCTCAAATATCCATCATCACTATCAAATGTCCTTGATTCAAGCAGGGGTAGCACCAAAACTCAAAATAAGTATTCACGAGATATATTTGGGAGGCATTCTTGAAATGAAGATGCATTTTAAATCTTCCAAATTAATTTAAGAATGGGGGAGTCAAATTTAGCCACAGACTAAATTAGACTACATTCATATGGATTCCTATTAATAATAGGAATAGCTAGCAAATAAAAGTGGGTTTATTTCTGTAAGGCTCACTTATTTTTCAGATTTCCAGGCCTATTCATCAAAATTTCAGTGTTATCTAGTTGTCATGTAGTTTGAGATTAGAGATTTGTCTTATAGAAATGAATTACAGGAACATTCTTACTGTAGATGATGAAACAACAAAAATGATAAAGAGAAAAGGCAGTGAAGTGAAGCTTTGTGAACAAATGAAGAACTGGTAGAAGATACTCAGAAAAAAAACCCATACAAGCAGTGAAAGGTTAACACTATTCTAAAACATAAAGCTGGAAGAAGAAATATAAGAAAGGACAGGTAGCATATGGCTTGATGAAGGATACCTAAACTGCACATCATCTCATATTGTACAAACCTCAAAAATTATGAGCACTAAACCTCAAAGGGCAAAAATGTCATACTGGCTGATAACCCAACAGGGATTTTTCAGTAGAAAGAAGGAGAAATAAAAGGGTTTTGATTTTATGAACAGCCAGACAACAAATCTCGCAAAAGAACTAATGGCTTCTTACATTTCCTGGCTAATTACTAAGTATAAACATATATATGTAGTCAGATAAATAAATGGTCATTCTTCCCAATGCATAAAGAAGATGTTTTGTTATGCATGGGGACAGATTTTCAACTCTGCTCTAATGAATTTTCTTGTCCAGTGCTAAAGTTATTCATGTTCATTGGTAAAGTTATTTGATGCATTGCTTTGAACTGCCAATAACAGAACCTCTTGAAATGTTCCCCCTAAATATTTGTAATTCATTGAGTCTAAAAAGACATTTAATTCAGCTTGACCACTTGCTTGATCCTTTCTTGATGGGAAGCTATAGGATGCTGTGTTATTTAGTAGTTAATTTGAAGAGAAGATAATAAGGAAACATTGTATGTGAAAAAGGGCTATAGTGAACAGATCAGTGTAGCATAAGAGCTAAGAGGTGTTGGAAAACAATAGAGTTTAAAAAAATCTGGAAGAAAAATCTTGTGCCTTCCTAAATTAAACTTATATCAAGCCTGAAGTGTTCTAAAACTGATGTAGAAAGAATAAATTTAATAGCTTTTCTTTTGAATTTGAAACTGTAGAGAAGTAGGAGTAAGCTGTCTAGTGGAAAAATCCTAATGCTTCTTTTGACCCCAAAATTGCATTTATTTCATACACTTGCTTGAGCTGTTCTTTATCCAAGTTGTAGCCAGTAGAGGATCAGTTCCGTTGTCTGAATACTGTCACTTGAGATGACCAAAAGGATTCCAGTATTTGCATGTGTTGGCAGTTAAGAAAACATGCCCATGAAAGGTTATGAATAAAAGGTCTTACTGACATAACAGATGAGTGCCAGGCAGCATACCCTGTAGTATTTCTAATTACAGTAGAGACTGACCTGTAGAGAATAAATTAAGCCCTTGTAGTAGGTTGACCCTGGCTGGATGCCAGGTACCCACTAAAGCTGCTCTTTCACTTCCCTCTGAATTACAGAATCAACTAGTTTGGAAAAGACCTCTGAGATCACCAAGGACAACCTTTGACCTAACACTGCATTGTCTACTAGACCAAGGCATTCAGTGCCACATCCAGTCTCTTCTTAAATACCACAAGAAATGGTGACTCCACCACCTCTTTGGGCAGCCCATTCCAATGCCTAATCGTTGTCTCTGGAAAGCACTTCTTCCTAATGTCTCTGAACTGGACAGAGGATTAAAAATATAATGAAGAGTTCATGAGTTAAGGACTGTAAGAGATCCCTTACCAATCACCATCATGGTCAAAAGATACTCAGAGTGGGGTTATTAATTGAATTTATTACTAACAGAATCAGAGCCTAAGAATGAGAAATAAAATAAATCTTAAAGATATCTTCCTGCCGCTGCCTTCCAAGTTCTCCCTCCTCCCCACCAGTGGTGCAGGGAGACAGGAAATGGGGATTATGGTCAGTTGTTGTTTCTGCTGCTGCTCAGGGAAAGGAGTCCTTCCTCTGCTCCCCATGAGGTCCCTCCCATGAGAGAAGTCCTTCATGAACTTTTCCAGTGTGAGTCCATCCTACAGGCAACAGTTCTTCACAAACTGCTGCCACATGGGTCACTTTTCCACAGGGTGTATAGTGTTTTGGAGGTCCGAGTGGCAGAAAACATGATGAGAAGGCAGGATTTCATGAAGTTTCTCAGGTGTTTATTTAACTACTTGTGTGTCGGCGTTCTACAGCCTAATCCTAACTAAACTATCTCTACTGCATCTAGACCTAATCCTAAGCTTATTTTACCTTCCCAGCAGACTCTGCGTCCATGCCCCCAGACAGTATGTCTGCCTGGGCCTGGACATGTCTATCTGCCTGGCCAGATGTCTCACAGCCAGGCACAGCGTCTACCTTGCATGAACTCTGCAAGGTGTCTGTCTTCTTCTTCCTATGCAGTTACAACTATATTAGACACTATATTGTTTATATTAATCACCCAATGACCTAGAGATCAGTTTCTCCTTGTCCAGCCACAGGAATCAGGCCATGTCCAGTCACAGCCTCACTTCTACACATGCTCAGGCAAAAATTAGCCTGCACCATCGCCCATAAGGGTGCAATCCTTCAGACACAGGCTGCTCCAGCATGCGTCCCGCACAGAGACACGAGTCCTACTTGGAAAACCTGTTCCAGTGTGGGTTCCTCTCCTCATGGGTCAGCAGTTCCCTGCCAGGACCCTGCTTCTACATGGGCCTCCCACATGCCCATAACCTCCTACAACCATCCATCTGCTTCGGCTTGGGCTCCTCCATGAGCTGCAGGTGAATCTCTGCACTCCTGTTGTACTCCATGGACTGCAGGGTCACAGCTGCTTCAGCATGGTCTTCAACATGGGATGCAGTGGAACCTCAGCTCTGGTGCCTGGAGCACTTCCTGCCCCTCCTTCTCCACTGACCTTGATGTCTGCATTGTTGTTCACATGTTCTCACTCTGCTCTTCTCTGGTTGAAATCTTCGTCTGCACAATAACTTTTTTTTCTTCCTTCTCAAATATGTTATCACAGAGGTGTTACTATCACTCCTAATTGGCTCAGCCTTGGCCAGTGGTGGGTCCACCCTGGAGCCAGCTGGCATAGGCTCTGGCAGACATGGAGAAAGCTGCTGGCAGTTTCTCATAGAAGCCCCTCCTGCAGCCCTCCTGCTTGTAAAACCTGGCCACAGACACCTAATACAGCCCTATATCTCAGTTGGCTACAGTGAGAGCTTGAACATAGCGTGCAGGTGTAAGTGGGATATTTAGGTATATTAATCTCATTTTGAACCCTACCTTGACTGATGATTTTGGATTAACTTCCTTAAAGAGAAAGCTATGTCTGAAAAAAAAACATGTAAAAATAATTTACTTTATGGTAGGATTAGGGCAAATAAAGTAGGCTTGGAATTCAAACAATGAAGCCAATAATAGTTTGCTATTTGCAAGGTCCTCTTAGGCACTTCAAAAATGCTTTAATGACATAACTGTTGATCAGTGTGACTAGATTCAACAATTCTTTACACCTATCTTTTCATTGAGGTAGAAGAAGACCTCTTGGAGTTGTCATGACGTCAATCATTCAAGATAGTATTTGTTTCCTGTTTATTGAAGCAGTTCTGGCTTTCAGTCATTGCTAGAAGTGTGACGGTGCTTTCTATGGTTTTATACATCTGTAAAGGTTCATTGTACAGTTCTGTTAACCCCCAGTTATATTATCTGTAAATGGACTGCTCCGGTCTCCCTCTCCTTTCCCACTTGGTTGCTCCTGGAATTGTTATCCCCTCCCTCAGTTGTATTCCCCCCTTGGACCCCTCCTTCCCTATCCCATATTTGTACCCCAGCTCCTCCCCCTTTTCTAGTCCTTTCCCTGTCAATCCAAGTTACTCGATCCCTGATAGGTTTGAGTAGAAGGCCTCTGGCTTCTCCTATCGATAGGTTTGAGTAGAAGGCCTCTGGCTTCTCCTATCTGTCACCCCTAAACCCCACCTTCCCCTATCCCTGGTTGGTCCTTTTCCTCTCCCCTCCCCTCAGTTGCACCCCCTTGATAAGCTCAAGCCCAGGGGTCCCAAGCTCTCTCTGAAGTAGGCTCTCCTTGGGGTCGGATCCCCAATAAACTGAGCTCTGTTTCACCCTACTCAGAGAGTCATTTTCTGCTTCCTTCAGTAGGCAGTAGCTAAAGGTCCTTCCTCCTGGAGCACTAGTTAGGGACTGGCGAACTGGCCACACTCAAGAAACGTCTTGCGAGGTGTGTGGCAGGGTGTACTGCCTGGCTAGTGGCTCCAGAGTTGCTGGGGTGCCCGATCTCTCCTGTGGAGGGACGTTTGGTGCTCTGGTGCCCGGACATCTGCCTCGTGGCCCTCAAAGGTGGCCGCCAGCTAGCCGAGGCTTGAGCAGGATTTGAGGAGCAGCCATCTGGGAAGGCACTGCGGCATAGAAGAACTTGTAATTAATGTCTTAACTCATATCTACACAGTTGAGTATTACTTCACTTTGACCAGGAAAGTGGTGAAGTCACCACCCCTGGAAGTGTTCAAAAAACATGTGGATATGGCACTTGAGGACATGGTTTAATGGTGAACATGGTGATAGTGCTAGGTTAATGGTTGGACTTGATGACCTTAGAGGTCTTTTCCAACCTTAACTATTCTGTTATTCTATGATTCTGATTCTCTGCAAATGCAGAGGTCTTTTCTTCCTCAGGCTTCATGAATAATATGTTGCGTAATTGCCTTCCAGAAAGACAACTCTGGAAGACTGTCTCAATTTTCACTCTAGGACCAACAATCTCTGTACCATTGTATGAATGAAGTAAATGAGAAGTCTTTAAAATAGTATACTAAGCTGTTAACACTGTGTCAAATTCCTTGTTTTAGTTTGACCTAATTTAAAGAAAAAAAAGATTTAAAAAAGGCACGCTTTAAAAAATCTGTAAAAGAAACTATTAGATAAAGTTTCTTGATAAATAAATGTTTAAGAGTAAAAAGAGTTAAGGAACAACAAAATGCACAAGCACTAACTATCCCAAAATGGAAGAAGGCAAGGAAGCACAGGTAAGAGAACAATGTGACTAAATCGTGACTTCTTCATTGAACTCAAACATAAGAAGTCTTGCAGGAAGTAGAAACTGGTTGCAAGTATCCACGAGGTTTATAAAAATGTAGCACAAGCATGTAGGGATTTGAGATAGAAAGACTAAGACAGAAAACAAGATGCAAGTAGTATGAGACATCAAAAATGGTAGTCATAACTTTGTAAGTAGATTCATATGAAATTGTGGGTCTACTGTTCACTGGGGGGCATGAATTGGAAACAGATGACACCAAGGAGGATGAAATGTTTAATGCATCTTTTTTGGTTTCTTCCCCAAAAGTTTAGCTTGAGCTACTGACTGGAGTAGTCAGTGCCAGTGAAGGCAGAATAAGAGAATCAGTTCCATTACCCAAATACAGAACACAATGCTTTTTGACAAGCTTTAGGATATCCACAATATCTTCATGGCCCAGCATTTATGACACAGGTCCTCCTGGAGAAACAACTGGAGATCAGTCACCACACATAGAAGTATCTTAGCAGCAGCAGACACTTAGAGCACAGTCTGAGCAAAGACTGTGTGATTGAACTCAGCTTAGGTCAAGACATCAGCCTACAGTAGTAAGAAATTCAGACTAGTGATGGTTTACATAACTCTGAAGTTTTGAAAACATCTCAGAGCAATTCATTGTCATATCAAGGAGGATCTATGACTGCATGAGGGATTCAACTAGAGATTAGAACCCTTAGATTTAGATTTTTTATGTGGATGCTTCAAGATGTGACAGGTACTTGATTAAAACACCCAAATGTAACCACACCAAATGCCCTTCTGAAACAGGTAGTTGAATCAGGGTGAGAATATCCTGCAACATCTCAAATAGCAACAGATGTTACTAGTCCTAAGTTCCCACTGTAGTCAGTGGAGCCTAAAATGCATTTCAGTTGCTCAAATTTGAGCACCTAGTACCATTAGTGATCTTCAGGCTAGCTAATGAGGACATGGGTATTATATCACCAGTGGCTGTCTTGGAGATCCTGAATGACCTCAAATGATACTAGACACTTGTGTGTGTAATTTAATGAAACTGTGGGCTTATTTTCTCCATATTGAGAGTTTAGACACCTTCAAAACTTGTGGAAATTTATCAATAGATATGAAGATATGCTAATATACCCTTATAAATTTAGCAAATATGTATATATTTGACATATATCCTACCCTGAAGTACCAGTAAAAACAGTGAAGTAGTGGTCATAGAATTTGTGTGGAAGAGGGGTGTAGAGGAAGGAAATATAAAATTATACAGACAAAGAAAAAATTCTGAATTAATATGCTATGTCAAGCTTCTGAAGGGTAATGGACAGATGAATTAATTTGAATTTGGAAAAAAAGCAACTCACCTGAATTCTTTACATCATCAGAGGCCCATGGAATTTAGTATGTTTTTAAATGTTATAACTTTTTCTGTTTGTTTCTTTTAGTTGTTGTTTTGGGTTTAGGATTTTTTTTTTGTTTTGTTCTGGGTTTTTTTTGCTGGTTTTTTTTTAATAATCCAGATAAAAAAATAGATTTTTGTTGACTTTTCTA
This sequence comes from Calyptomena viridis, assembly GCA_013390005.1. Classification (NCBI taxonomy): domain Eukaryota; kingdom Metazoa; phylum Chordata; class Aves; order Passeriformes; family Eurylaimidae; genus Calyptomena; species Calyptomena viridis. The sequence goes on from WEIV01000113.1 coordinate 105,935, forward strand.
CAGAGGGCTTAAACAGTGTTTGGAAAACTGTGCCCAGAGAATTATTTGTGGTTCACTGCCAGAACTAAAAGATGTACAGAGTGGAGCTTCATTAATTTTTTTCATTAACAACTGGGATGATGGAATCAAGAGCATGTGATTAAATTTTCAGACAACACGTAGCTGGGAGGGACTGTAAGCATACTGGAGGATAGGTTGAGAATCTAAAATGATCTTGACAAATTGAAGAAATGGTCTGGAAAAAAACCCAGATGCAGTTCAACAGAGACAAGTTCAAGCAACTACATTTAGACTGATATAATTAACAGCGTAAGTGGGAAGAAAAACAAGTGGTTGAGAAAAAATTCATTCCCTGACTTTCCAGGGATTATAGTGGATCATAAACTGAACTCGAATTTGCAAAATCATCCTGTGGTGAAAAAAGTCAAACATCATATTCAAAGTATAATCAAGAATGTAAGTCTGCAAGATGTGTTAAGTCTATTTACTTTACTGATTAGTGGGGCAACAGGTAGAGTACTGTCTGGGCAGGTCACCCTTGAAAAGTATGTTTGCCAAAGAGAGGAATTTCAAATTAACACAATTGCAGATGGAGATCAGAGATCTAGAAAATGGGATCTAAAAAGAAGAATTGAATAAACTAAGTATAGTGAAAAGAATACTATGGAGAATATGACAAAAAATTACCTTTTCAAAAAAAGTTATTGTTACAGGAAAATGCATCATGTTGCTGAGTGCAACAGCCCAAGAGACTGCTGAGGACCTCACAGCTCCATGTCCTAGGTGCAACCAGTAGCAAACCTGAGCTTGCATTCCCAGCCAGCTCTAGGTGTTCATGTGTGACTCTGTATGGATGAATGAGATGGTCTGCATCAACAGCTTTATCCTGCCCCCATCTCTAACTGCATAGAGTGGAGGTTTGCTAGTGAGAATATGTACACATATACAAATATTTATCTACGTATGCATAACATGGATCTTCCTCAGAAGCTGGGCTCAGATACTTGGTTTGCCCAGTAGCTGTGTCTGGATCCCAGTACTTTTAGCACCTGGGCATACAAGTCCCCCAGACTGCAGCCGCTCTCCAGTTGTTGATGCAGTCCATCTCACCCATGCATACAGAGTCACACATGAACACCTAGAGCTGGCTGGGACTCCCCTGGTGTCCAGTGGTCAAGCTCCCCAAGTTCTCACCTTTACAGGCAGGTCTTGCTCCTAGAGACTTCAGATAGTCTCTCCAGCAACTACTGGCACTACCCTGGTTTCCCAAAGAGAGGCCATTCTGTGGTCTCATCCTTCAGGACTCCTCTTGCCTCCAGATCCCAGACTATGTCATGTGCTCTCTGGGTCATCTTTCTGGATCTTCACTAGCAATCACACACCTTTGCACACCAAGAGTCACTCTAGGTGCTGTGCCTCGGACACATGGACTTCTGACCCTGGTTCCACCCCAGGGCTGGCACTTGAGTTTCACTCACTCTGGTATGTCCAATCCAGTTGCTGGCACCCAGGTACATTCACCCTTTAACTTGTGGACCCCCACCTGTTGCTGGCACTCAGACTTGCTCCCAGGCATGCACACAGAAGAGGGAATCCCTGACCCAGAAAAATGTTTAGAATTTGCGCTGATCAAATAAAGGGTATGACCAGACAAAGTATTCTGAACAACAAGCTATTTACATGCTATTTACAGCTCTTTTTATTTCCTTATCCCTGTGTTTTCCCAAACTTGCTCCTACCCAGATCATCTAGATTCCCTTCAACACTTTTGGTTCTTCTCTAAACATCCCATCATGAGACTTGAACAGTCCCCAAATGCTTTTCCACCACATCCTGTAATGTGTCCCATACCCCTAGGCATTCACCCCACTTAGTCCAAAAGGTGCTCCAGCACTGACTCGTCACTCAAGTGACACCCATCACAATAAGTCAATGCTATCACATGGGACACATTATGGTATGCAGGGTAAGAGAGAAAAAGGGTCCCAGTGGCAGAGGGTCTGAATGCCAGCACCCGGTGTGGTTGGTAGGTGCATGTGTCTGGGTACCAGCAACTGGACTGAAAAGACCAGAGTGCTTTCTTTAATTGGATAATTTCCAAATGACTAACCGGGATTTTCCATTTTTTTAGTTTCAAGATATGGTTGTATAATTTACCACAATTTTTAGATGTGTCTCCAATGAGTGAACACTTTTCCAGAAGAGTAAAGAACAGGTGGCCACAAGACTTCTCAGGTTGAAAGGAAAGCCTAGAATATTCAATGGATATACTAATACATTAAATAGTGAAATATTAGGGATTCTTCCTGAATATGAACAATTGACCAGCAATCAGCTGAAAGAAGAAAATATGTTGGTGGCACTAACTCTTTTACATATTCAATAATTTTGCAAGCTACAGCTTTAATGCATTTCAGCAGAATTACTCCCTAGACTTTCAAGATTCTTTCAGGTTACTATGAGAGAAACTTTCAAAGACAAGTTCCTTGTAGTTACTAATGTCAGCACATAAGTTTTCTTCTATAGCTTAGTGCATTCTTTTCAGCTCGTTGAACAGACAGTTAGTTGTAAAATTAGTTTATGTAAACAACACTTATCCAGTTAATAGTCTGTTCATAGTAATAACAATTTGCCCAAATTCTACATTTTCCAAACCTATGGAAAGAAATCTAGTGAAATAACTCTCATTAGGTCATTCAGCCTTTTGCTAGTACAAGCAAAATACGCATTAAGTAGTCAACATTAACAGAGAACACCAGGATAACCCCTAAAAATGCTAAGAGAAGTATCCTTATTAGTGCTAACCATTCATGGAATAATAATTTTTTCTAATGGAAGTAGAAATAATAATACAGTCTGGTTAAGTTTTGGTTGTTGTTGTTTGGTTGGTTTTTTTGTTGTTGTTTTGGGGTTTTAAATTATATTTTTTGGTTAGTTGGGGTTTTTTTGCATTACACATTTGCATAATATTTTGCATTATGTATAGTTTTAAGAACAGAATAATCCTTCCTGTAACTTGTATTTAATTTGATTAGAGTGATGCTTGTTTGGAATTTTAATTGTTACATAATTTTGATGCATATGAAACAGAAATATTTATGGTTTGAGGATGACCTAACAGTTAGAGATGGAACTTTGGAATCCTCTGAGATCATTGATTTAATTTCTGAATTCTGCAGATGAATCACATTACAGCATTTGCTTCAAATTGCCTATATGTGATGCAAATTTATTAATATTTTTCAGTGTTGGTGTATAGCAAAATTATTTAATTTTTATGTAGTACTTTGAGATTGTCTCATGGTGTGCACAGTTTAGTAAGTGCTTTATTTTTACTAAAGGCAAATTACTTTTTATTGTGTTTGTGAAATCTGTTCCAACAGTTTGAGATCGGTACTGATCCTCTTAAAAGAACATGACAAGTACCAACATAGTTGTGGATTTTTTGGACGTATTCTTGAAAATGGTTATGAATTTCATAGAAGTTACTATAATCAGCAATAGATCTCTCAACTGCGCTAGTGTTCTTAAGAGAGGCTGTCTTTGAATATTCTCTCTAGAAATGTTAACAGAGAACTGATTAATAAAGTTTCACCTCAACTTCCTAGACATTATCATTTAATATTTCGATACAATCTAAGTTACTACATGTGATTTAAGAATTCAGAGTATTAATAAAGTGATTATTAACTTTTATTGTCACTCTTTTCTCCAGGAAAATCATTCAGAATCAAGTTATAGAAAGGACAGGATGTGTTATGAAAGAAATGGTAAAGCAATCTATGAAAGTTCAGGACAAAAGCATCATTTTAAGATACTATGCTAGAGTAATTACTGAGTTTAAAACTACTGAGGTAATGTTAACTAAATACCATTGTAATTTTATTCATAAAATTATTATTGTGATATTATTGTGATAATATTGTGATGTTATTGTGATAATATTTTTTTTGGTACAAAGGGTTTTTTCTTTGTACAAATGATGATCTAAAATGTAGGTGCCCTACAGGCATCATACAGGACCACAATGCACATAAGCAGTTTAAAATATATGCCAAAATATGATGCTTTGTTTTTTGTAGTAAACCATGACATGCAAAATTGAGAGGAAAAAAAAAAGAAAGAGACAAGGAGATAAAAAAGGTTGTTCATGTAAATTAAGTGTCTTGCTAAAGAATTTCACAGGACTTGCAAGGTTTGATGCAAGACACAGGAAAAATGATCTGTCGGTTTTTTTCAGCAACATAATATTTTTAGTAATTACAAAAGATCATTAGTAAGAAGTTGATTGGTGCTGGTTCCTTTTTTGATCATTCTGCCAAAAAAATGAAAGGTAATAAATTCTCTGTGTCTACGGGAAAAAAAACCAACCAAAAAAAGAAAGCCATAAACTAAAATGTCAGCTGATCCTGACTTGGGGCAGAACTGTTTGACTAAATAACCCTGTGAGGTTCCTCCCAGTCATATCTTATATGAATACATAATTAAAAATTGGCAAACATTTTAAAAAAAGGTTTAGCCGAAGTGAAAAGAGCAGTCACACATCTTCCATTGTACGTCCCTGGAGCTATATGCATTTGTGATAGTTTAGTGACACAGAACCGTTTTGTACCTACCCAGCTTTTTTCTCTTAATGATGTCAAAGTGCATTATAAAGAGAGCCAAATATATTGTCCCAATTTCTCAGATCAGGTGACAGAGTCAATTAAAAGTTAATTGAGTTCTTCTGGGCCTGGCATGAATTTAGTAGCATAGGAATATAACCAAAATATGATGATTCCCAGCTTAAAAACAAAGGTATCATACCTAGAAGTTTTTATAGTACTTTGAAAAGAAACTACATGTTGCATGTACCTCATATATATACTCAGTCACTGAAAAAAAGTAATTTACATATTAGTGTAATTATACTGGAATATTTAAGTTTGTGCAATCATAGAATTATAGAATGGTTTAAATATCATTTGGTTCCAGATTTATTCATTTTTCTAATGTCTTTGAGTTATGTTAAATCTGAAAAATGCTTCGAAAAGGAATGAAGATCACATCACAGTTTTCTTTAACTTTTTTTTTCTTGCTTTTGTTCTATTACTCTGCAAAAAAAAAAGAAATGGGGATTTCCCCATGCTTAAACGTAATATGCTTATGTTTGTATGTGTTGTGGGTTTTTTTATCATTAAATTATTTCCATGCAGCATAAGTAACCCCATGTTTAACTGCAATTTCTTTAGTTCAGTGGTACAATCTGTAGGGAATACTTTCGGAGACAGCTGTTCCCCTTCATAAAGCAAGATTCACATCTTAAAGCTTTTCTTCCACAGATTAAATAGGATGAGCATATGAGGCATTTCTCTTATCATATTTATAAATTTATAGATGCATTTTTATGGTATACTTATGCCGCCAGATATATACCTACACATTTAAACAGCATCCTCAGAGAAAGAAGGAAAACAAAGACAATTCAAGATTTTTAGAAGTATTAACAAACTGTTATGACTAGAAATTCTAGTGATTTTAGTGTCATAAAAATGATGATGTTCTTTACATTTTTGGACATTCATAATTTCAAAGCCTGGGCAATCCAAACCTGAATACATTCAAAGTCATGGGCTGTCAACATTCTTGCTTCATTCTGAAGAACAAAACTACTGACTTGAATTTCCTGATTGTATTCAGTGACATGCTTTTGTTCACTTTGTACAACACTCCTGGAGAACATATGATGAACTCCTTGTGTACAAAACTAAAGTGGAGAACATGTTGCACAAGTGTACCTAATATACTCCAACTTAGGTGGCAAAGGTACCAGTCAGTGGTATGTTTCATTAGAATTTACCTCTTCAAAGCACATATGGCTCTCAGCACCACTAATTCCACTCTGTCAGGCTGCACACCTTCCCCATGTAAATGTAACTTGTGTGGAACAAAGTCCCTGATTACGCTTCATGTCTCACAATGAATATTTCTAGAGAAACATTTCTATAAAAGGACTATTTAAAACTATGTCTGAGCCATATTTGAGATAAGTTTAAGTCCTAGTTTTTCTGCTCACATTAAAAAAATAAACTCCTAAATAATATGAAATTTACATTATTTGAGAAGCATGAATGACTTTTTATCTTTTGATAGAAACTGAGCATCTGATTGTATGTTTACCTATGCATATACGCATTTAGAGTAAGGACATTGGGCCTAGTGCATTAGACCCTGCTGTGGGAATGGCACAGTAAAAGATACAAAAATTAACAGTGTATCAAAGAAGCAACAGAGAGAAGGCCTGCATGTACCTCCTCGTGGATAAAGGTATGCCCAAGAAGTGCCTGATGTGTATCCTGACAAGATGATTGGACCCTAAGTTGGAAATCCCTGAATGAAGTAATGTTAGAACAATAGCTTTACTAAGTATTAGTTAGCTGTAGGGGTATAAAAAAAGCATGGTATGTAACCATACTCTGTCTCTCACTCTGCATCGCAATAAACTGCCTGTTTTGCACCCGATCGAGAGTCCGTATTCTCACTCACTACATTGGAAAACCAACACAATTATAAAACCAACTGCAGTTTCCTAAAAAAAAAACATTTTTGAAATTTGAATTATCAGAATGACAGGCTAGAGGTGTTACCAGCATCCTTCCTTGGTATACAGTGGCAGAATTTAATTTTATTTGGATTTAGAAGTAGGTTCATAAAAAAGGTTTCATAGATTGTTTTGCTTCGTACAAGAAAGAGCAAGTGTAAGATAATACAAGTAGGAAATGAACCATAAAGCCTTCATTTCAGATGAGGAAAAATGCCAGTCAGGTAGTTAGACTTTAGTCAACAACAACCACAAAACTGTAAGAAACAAGTTGTGAGATCTGACAAATGGCCTGACATAAAATACTTTTTTTCATCTTGAATTAATTGTAATGCCTTTATTTCTGTGGAGGAAACCAGGCAATAACACAAAATATCCAATATTTTGGATATTAAAGATTCACATTCGTGTTTCTTGTCCATGTCAAGCAAAAAAAAGGATTTAACTGTTCCCTTCTATTTTTTCTCTTGTACTCCATCAGAGTACTTCTGAATCTTCAATACTCGTCAGACTACTGGCTATTTTAACCCTCCTAATGAAGTTTCGTTCAGAAATTCTTCCTGCAACCCTAGAATGTAACTTTCCCTAATTATATTTCTGTTAAAATTACTACTTTGTGTTCCAAAACTATAATCATACCTCACTAAAGAAACTTTTGATGTAAAATTTATGTTTGGCTCAACTTATATATTTACCTCAATACACTGATTTTAATATACTTTTCTCTTGCTCACATATAGGTTTTTTTAGTCATACATTCAAGTTTTTAGTCATATAAAAACTTGAATTAACAAATATTACAAGCAGTGCAGAAGAATGAATAGTATGAAGGTAGATTTAAAACTTTTGAACTTTTTTTTTGAGAAAGTACAAATAGTTAATGACTTTGAAACCTTCATGAAACAGGTTAAAAATCTGCAAAAACTTAATCAGATGATCAAGTGTTAAGAAAAACACTCTCCTTAAACCTGTGTTAAGAAGAATCTTGATAATGGCTGTTATGATACAAATAACAGTAAATGACACACCATTTGTATGCATGTTTGCTTTTATATGTGTGTTTGTATGAATATTATGATGAAATAATTTTAATTTGAAGACAAGAACAGTTACATTAAAGAAATATTCATTAAAGAAATGATCAGTCATTCAACTTACTTTTAAAGCGAAATAGCACCAAGCGGCAAACAACACTCTTTGAAGGTCACAACCTCAAAGACATCTCAGTGAAAAAAAAAGTTGCATTTACTTTTCCCTTCTAATAGGGTTTCTAACAGCCAATGCTGTGGCAAATATTTATGGTGTCAAACTTTGTCTCTTCTATTCCTTCCTTCATTATTGCTGCTCAGTGCCATTACTTTGTTTTTTCCTCCAGCAGCACTAAAAACACAGACTACTTTAGCTTGTAGATAATGATGACTAGTTTCAGTGCACCCTTAGAGTTGAGATTATTATCCAGTACATATTTCCTATTCCTCTGCTTTCATTTTTAAGATATTTGTGTACATATTTCTCTGACATTTTACTTCCAGAGCAGTAGCATCTTCCACTATAGTCCTCCTTCCTGAATGTATCAATGTAACTTTTTCTGAAACACTTTTTAAGAAATTTCAGCAAATCTAGGTTGCCAAGTATTACTACCAGCCCTAGAAGGTGAGGGCAACCCAGGTTCTTGTTAATAGATTCCTTGAGATGGATTGGAGTAAAACAACACTGAACTATTGGTATTTGTTATTATGTATATATATATATGTAGGGTTTATTTTAAAACAAGTTGGTTGCAAAGGAAAATAGGTATGTAGATGTTTTGGTTTTTATCACTTATAGTAATCTAGCAATGTAAAATAAAACTTAAGAAAATTTATAAGGAAAAGAAAGGGAAAAGAAGGATAAATGTAGAAAGATATACAGTCAGCACACACTGGATCCAGTGATGAGATTTGGTAGATGCAATTTCAACGTCTGTTGGCTGAAGTGATGGTCTTGAAGTGATGGTTGGTAGAAGTGATGGTCTTGGTCCATTGGAGGTTGAGGAAGTCCCGGGATGGTGAGTGAAGAAGCCCGTGTAGTGAGAAAAGAAGCCTGTATGTCTTGAGGGAAGCCCATAGGGGATATTATTATGCTTAGGCTAGGTAGAAATGCCCCCAGTACCTCCCTGGGATGGGGAGTTTATAGAGGATAATATAATACTGGATCAAGGGACATGTCAGGAGTCTTTTACACATTTTAAGTTGTTACAGCTGCCTATTATATCAGTGCAGGTGAGTCCATTACAGTCCATCAGCAGAGCTGATGTGTGAATGTGTTCTTGCTTCAGAGCCTTGTCTCCAGGCCATGTGCGAATGTCTTCTTTGGTCTCTGAAGGGGAGTTATCACAGCTGAGTCACTTGTGTAAGGAAAAAGAAACGCACCTTGTAGGGTTTGCTTCTTTCCTTGTCTTGTTTAACACCCAGCTTGTAGCCTGAGGTATCAGGTGCCCTCAGCACCTGGGTGGCCAGTCTGCACATAGTTAGCAAAACACCCTGCTGATTGTTTGAGCCATTAACATTAGCGACCCCTTCTCTCACAAGAGGGGGAGTGTGTGTGAATGAGTCTGTTGGCTGTGGCCTCTTCTCATACTTGTTTACTTCTCCTTAAAACTGAGATGAGCAGTCAAGTGAACCCCAAGTCCTGACTGTGAGTTAAGTCAGGGGGCTTAACTCACAGTCTAGTTCCCTGAAATCCAGGAGACATACACAGGCGGGGAGTGGACTTTGGTGACCTTAACAATATTTAAGTGATTAATCATTTCAGTTTTTTACACCAAATCCAGACTAATAGATTGCTTAAAGTCTGAAACTGCATCAGTGCTCTTTTCCGCTCATTTTTTCGGGGTTCTTATCCTTTCTAACCTCCCAAGAAAGAGAAAAATAAACTTTGTCCCATAACTACCTAGTTTATGCACTTGGTCTCTTACTCATTGATATCACCTTTTCAATTCTACTGTCCCACTTCTCTGAAATTTTTCCTTTTCTGTCACAAGACATTGAATCATTTTCTACTTCTTAAACCTTATCTTGAAGGTCCTCTGAGATTTTGGTATGTTCTATCTGTAGAAATGTTTCACAAAAATTGTTAGGGTTTTTTTTCTTTCCCTTTTTTTTCCTTTTTTCACTGTGACTAAGCATCTAACACAACTGACTGAAACTGTGCCATCCATCATGGCAGCAAATATTGGGCAACTTTCAGACATAGCTATATCTGCTGAATGGAGGCAAAATCTCCCCCAATTTGTTCAGTATTCTGAAACACACTCTTTTCTGTCAAAACAAATTTGTGCATTTCTTTGCAGTGATTCTTCAAGATATCTGGATTTATTTTCTAGAGTTTCAACCATTCAGTTGTCGGTATGAACATTTTTCATCAGGTGTGTACATTTCACTTTAAAAAGAGCTTCTAAGCTTGTGAAATTTGTTTTTGGATCATAAGCTTTGTCTTTTGCTATGGCTAAAGTTTATTTAGTGCTGCCAAAAGAAAACCAAACAAATCCAATGAGAAAAAAAGTCCAGTAATGTTCAATTCACGGTAAGTGATAATTAATTCTGGCCCAGTTCATTTTTCCTTTGAATTTAATGTCTGTGGATGGTTACAGCTAAGAATCATGACTTAAATTTGTCATGTTTGATATTCAACAGCAAGAAACAGACTATACACACTAATTTATCAAATTTAAAATAATGAATAAATACTGACTGAAAACACCTTTCAATCTTGGGTCATTTAAAGGCTAATAGTAGCCTGGAGCTAGAGATGCATCTAGATGTCAAAAGAGAATAGCTATAGTATAATATCACTATCTTTTCTGGATAACCACCATTACATGTGCAAACATGTAAAATATTACACTAATTTAAGATTACATCTGTTTGTCCCCTTTTTAGGGTTGTGCTTATCACAGGTCAATCAACTCACCTTTTATTATATGCAAAAATCTGATAATGCAGAGATCTGACCTTGCTTATTTCTCTTTATCTCAATTTTATTTTTTTTAATAAGAATATATGCCTTTCCTTAAGAAAACTGACTCTGTTAACTACTATCCATACAGTTTGCTTTTGTGATTTTTTTGTCCCACTAGCTACTCTTTTTTAAAAAGAAAAAATGAAACATTTACAAAAACTTTGTTTTTGCTATCTTCATGCTCTCTGAACTTTATTTCCTCAGTGTTGTCCAATTTAAAAGTGGATATTTTACTTCTGAGCTTATGATGTGCATACTGAGATAAAAATAATCCCACACTAGTTCTATGAATAAACATTTAGCCGATTTCTTATACTTATCTTTTGCAATCTGTAAGATCATAAAAAAATTCAATGATGGGTCTAAAAAGAAAATCATCACAAAAAATAATCTTCTCAAAGGTTTATCCAAATGTTTTGTTTGCAGGGTGCTAAACTCTATTCAAACCTCACACAGATGAAGCACATACAAAGCACCAGTGTCTTTAGATGTGAAACAAAGCCCCAAAGCATTGCTGGTGAGGATTCATCAAAGTGGTGCTAGCACAGGTTGAGCATGGCTGAAAATGTCACTGGAGGCTGAAACTTTGCAGAAATTTTTCTGTATACTAGCTTGCATTATGTGTTTCCATTAGAAATCTTGGAATGCCAAGACTTGGGAAACATATTGTATCCCAGTTCAGAGTCCTCAAATTCTTGGCCAGACAGAAGTGTTTTCCTTTTTGCCTTCTCCAGGATCCAGATGGGGCATCCATGGGAGTGTGGACTAAAGTGGCTCTACTCTGTTCTGTAGCTTGCAGTATGGAAGACTTTTCAAAAACTGGACTAATGACTACTATCTAACAGTATTTTCATTGCACTTAAATTCTCCCATTCATCGATTAGAAACAGTTCTATATAATTTTCAGTGCATTTGTCTCCATGTAAGAAATATGCTAAGAGTTATTTCCTCTATTTCAGTTGCATATGTTTCTTTATTACATTATAATGGATCATTGGAGAAGATTTTTTAATCAGAGTTATGAACAGGTTTATTCTTCCAAATCCTGTCTTTTGGATGCACAAGAGAGAGAAGCATATCTCACTTCCATGAGGAATAGAAAGGAATATCCCTTCTCCATCTATTCTAAGTCTAATAGATCAAATGTCTTTCCCACAGGATTCAGGTATCTAATAAAATTTTTTTTCCTAGTAGTCTATAGTGTTACTTCCAATTTTTTTTAAAGTTTCTTCAATACTGCATATAAGGAGTTTACTATTTGAATTTTTAAACCTATTTTCCCATATATCAATTCCCATATATAATTTTTTCTCAATAATTTCCATGTGATTTTTTTTTCTTTTAGTACATCCAGACCTTTACATTGCTTTTCATTCTCTTCTATCTCTTGCATAGGAATGCTTAGTACTCTCATGTTCTGTTTTCTTTATGTTAAGGGGAATCTCCTTTCAGGAGGGCTTAGGTATAATTACCTTTTCTATATGTTTTCCTTATATGTTTTCTATATAAGGAAGACATTTGTTAAAAGGTGGAAAAATAAAGCTGCTCAGTGAATACACATGCATATACTGTGAGGTGGATGTGGTCTGTGGTGTGCTCCACAAGTGTGATGGTTTTATTGTCCACCCCTGGGGACTTAGTAGAATGAACAGAAGTCTCTCCCTTCATTTCTTACGGTTATTTCAAGGAAAATCAGGATGTGTCACTAGGGCTTACGTGGCCCAATATGCAACATGGCTATCTTACATACGTGATTTTGAGACCAAAATAGAAAGTCAGGATGTGGAGTGGTCTGCCTGGGACAAGAGAATTTTGGAAACAGGAAGTGAACAGAATTTTCTGGTGTTCACTCAAATCACAGCATTTCACATCCAGTTCCTCTTCCCATCTTTTGCCAATGGAAGCTGTTAGTCTATTAGGCAATACTAGATGAGTTTTCTATTGGTGAATTGTTATCTTGTTTATTAACTGCTTAAACAGCCTCCTTAAAGAGGCTATGTAATGCTTTCAAGACATAGTTCAGCTTTTCATCCTATCACTTTAATGACTCATCCAGTTCTTTAATATAAAACTAATTCCGGCTTGCAATAGATCTCAGATGGGGGGAAATTTGGGAGCTTGCAACTAAACAAAACTATTATCTCAAAGTTAGTATTAATGCTGCCTGATTAGTAAGACAAATACATTATTATTCTTTGTGTCCTGCTACCAAATTATATTGCACCAAGAAGATACAAAAGGTGATTTTTTAATTGTTTGTTTTCTGGTATTTACTCTGTAGAATAGATCTGTTCAGTCTGCGGATGGTTTTTTTACCCTAATGTTGCTGTGGTTAGGCAGCAAAGCACCACACAGCTGCTTCATAACACTCCCTCAGTGCAGTGTGGGAGAGAATGTGAACTAGTGCAAACATTCAATAAAAACAAGTTTCACAGCTGAAGGCAGACAATTACCTCTTCCTCTTTCTCTCTTTCATCCCAAGATCTTAGTGATTCCCATTCTTGATTAAATAAATCAATGTTTTAATTAAATTAACACTTTCTTTTGTAATTATCTTTGTAGGTCAGCTCAAGACTGTTTTGTTTACATTCTTAGAGAAATCAATAATAAAGTTTTCCTTAATTATTTTTTTTTTTAATTTGAACTTTCAGAAAAATGGAAAAATGGAATTTTTCAGAAGCTAGTTCTAGCAGTCAGGTCAAAACTTTCAGAATGTGATGAATCAGAGAGAGGAACACCTGTTACTGCAACTGAAGCCAACTAGAGAAAAGTTATCTAATATGAATGAATCACTTTATAATCATAGGTAGAAAGTAATTTACTATTCTCATAGAATTTCTTTTACAAGTTCTTTTCTTCCCTCCCCCAGGTCCTCAGATCATAAAGCTTAAGGATCCTAAGTCCTTAATGGACTGTTTGTGTTTTATTTAACATAATATGGGTCTGTGAGGGAATAAGGATTTCCACTAAGCCTTCCAAGTCTGAGGGTATTGCCCTCTAGACTTTCTTTCTGCTTAAAAATTGACAGAGAAGGCAAGAGGCCAGATTTACTGCAACTTTATTCAGAAGCAGATGGAAGCAGATGAAACTGTAAACAGCAAAGTAGCTGAGCATAGAAGTTAACTAAAACACTAAGTGAAGCTGTTAAATCTGACACAAGGACTAAAGACACACTTCAGAAAACGTTGCTGAATTAAGCACTGCCAGAAACCAGAAGCTGATTTCATAGGACAATGAAAATCAAAAGAGTTTTTAAAAAAAGTCTAAAAAAGATATTAAGAAATAATCAGTGTTAACTTGATTTAGAAAAGCATCAGATTAGTTGGTCTAATGAGCCTTAGAAACTGCCAGTATAATGTGTTCTTGATTTCTATCATAAAACAAAATGTGTAAATTTTGCCTTTGGTGAGTAAACTACCTCTGAACATGAAGTAACTGTTTTCTTTTAGGGCCCATAAACCTGCTGCTAATTCTATCTGCATAAAACTGTAAATCATAAAAAGCCCATTTTTTGGGGGTGTATATTTGGAAGTATTTTCAATAATTATAGAATCATAAAATAGCTTAAGTTGGAAGGGAGCTTAAAGATCATTGTCTTGATTTAAAGACAAATATAGGGGTGGGAACTCTAATAAAATGAACTCCCTCCCCTTTTACTTCCCACCGATACAGAGAGACTCAACAGAATTAGATATAAGTAAAAAAATAACAGTTTACCGACAAGAAATATAGCAGTAAAAAACAACATCAACAGAATTGTTCAAACCAAAAACAGAGAGAGAAATCACTTCTAGTCTCTCCACTACCCCTTGACCTCCCTTTTGTATACACACTAAAACAATGATCAAGACGTTCTTCCCTTCCCCTTTTTCCCTCTGGGAGAACAAAGAACAAAATATAAAACTGCAGGAAAGAGGGGGAAAAGCAAAACCTGGAAAATTATCTTGTCCAAGACAAGTTATGCTGACTCTAGTGGCAGTCTGTGTGGTGATCCAGTGGCAGCGATGGTCCAGGCGGCGAGCAAGTGATGGGGCTGGCAGTGGAAACAGTGGCTCTGATGGAGTGCAGACGGGGCAGTCCCAGGCTGCTGTGATCCTAGCATAGCTTGGTTCTGCTTGGCTTCTGTGGGAAACGGCGGCTCCTGGATTCTGCTGACTGCAGAAACATGTGGTCTGGGAAGAGTTGTTTTCCACGTGTTGCTTTTTTGTTCTTCCCCTCATGCCCAGCTCCAGCAAGGTGGGGCAGGGGTGGAATTCATTCTTAAAGGGACATCCCCTCTAAAACAATGTTGGAGAAAGGGGATAAAATACAAAAATCTACTTTAATGACAATCATCTAGTTCCAATCTCCCTGCCATGGGCAGGGGCACCTTCCACTAGACCAGGCTGCTCCAAGCCCCATCCAACCTGGCCTTGGACACTTCCAGGGATGGGGCATCCACAACTTCTCTGGGCAAGCTGTTTCAGTGCCTCACTATCCCAAGAGTAAAGAACTTTTTCCTAATATCTAAAACTATGCTCTTTCAGTTTAAAACCATTCCCCTTGTCCTTTCACTACATGACTTTGCAAAAAGCCCCTCTCCAACTTTCCTGGAGTCCCCCTTTAGGTACTGGAAGGCCACAATAAGGTCTCACTGAAGCCTTCTTTTCTCCAGGTTGAATAACCCCAGCTCTCCCTTGAGGTGTTCTAGCCCTCTGATCGTCTTTGTGGACCTCCTCCACACTTAGTCAAACAGGTCCATGTCCTTTATATGTTGGGAGGCTCCAGAGCTAGATGCAGTACTCCAGGTGTGTATTCATGACAATAGAGTAGAGGGACAGAATCACTTCCCTTGATCTGTTGGCCACGTTTTTTGGATATATCTCAGGGTATGGTTGGCTGTCTGGGATGTGAGCTCATACTGCCAGCTCAAGTTGAGTGCCTCATCAACCAATGCTCCCAAGTCCATCTCCACAGGGCTGCTCTCAATCCATTCCATGCCCAGACTGCATTTGTGCTTGGGATTGCTCTGACCCATGTGCAGGTCCTTGCACTTTGTTGAACTTCATGAAGTTCACACAGGACCATCTCTCAAGGTTGTCAAGATCCCTTGGATGGCATCCCATCCCTTCACCATGACTGCACCACTCAGTTTGGTGTTACTGGCAAACTTGCTGAGGGTGCACTCAATCTCACTGTCCATGTCACGGACAAAGATTTTAAATAGCACCAGTCCCAATACTGACCCCTGCAGAGCATCACTCATCACTGTTCTCCACTAGGACATTGAGCCATTGACCACAATTCTTAGTGCAATCATCCAGCCAATTCCTTATTCAGTGGAGTGGACCGTCTGTCAAATCCATATCTTTCCAATTTAGACACAATCATATCTTCTGGGACAGTGTCAAATGCTTTGCACAAGTCCAGGTAGATGCTGTCATTCTTCCCTTATCCACCAATGCTATGACCCCATCGCACAAGGCCGCCAAGTTTGTCAGGTATGATTTGCCCTTATTATTGAAACCATGTTATTGAAACCATGCTGGCTGTCACCTACCATCTCTTTATTTTCCACGTTTTAATATAATTTCCAGCAGGATCTGCTCCATGATCTTGTGTGGCACCAAGGTCAGACTGATTAACCTTTAGTTCCCACAGTCTTCATTTTTTTCCCCTTTTAAAAAATGAGGGCTACGTTTCCTGTTTTTTAATCACTAGGAACTTCACCAGAGTTCCTTCACCTCTCAAATATGATATATAGTGGCTGAGTCACTTTATCCACCCTGAGCGCCCACAAATGCATCTCATCAGGTCCCATGCACCTTCAGGTTCCTTAGTTGTTTTTGAAACTAATCTACAGTGGGCAGTTTTTCATTCTCTCAGTCCCTGCCTTTGCCTTCTGTGACCTGAGCAGTGTGGTTGGAGCACATGCAGTGAAGACTGAAGCCAAAAATTTGCTGAGTACCTCAACCTTCTCCATAACCCAGCTAACCGGGTCTCCTGTTTCCTTCCAGAGAGGTCCCACATTTTCCCTAGTCTTCCTTCCATCACCAATGTACCTGTAGAAACTTTTCTTTTTGCATTTGAAGTCCCTGTCCAGATATCAGGACTTTCTTAACATGATCCCTAGCTGCCTGGACAATCTCTCTGTATTCTTCCCAGCCTACTTGTTCTTTTTTTTCACACTCTGTAGGGTTCATTTTTATGTTTGAGTTTGTCCAGGAGCTATTTTGTTCATCCATTCAAACCTCCTGGAATTATTTCCTGACTTGCTCTCTGTTAGGATGTATGGCTCCTGAACTTGAAGGAGGTAATCCTGACCAGCTTTCTTGGGTTTTCCTTCCCTCCAGGGCTTTATCCAGTGATGCTTTACCAAAGAGATCTATGAAGTCTGCTCTTCTGAAGTCTAGGGTAGCAACCTTGCTGTTCACTTTCCTTGCAGAAAGATGGATAGGATTAAAAATTAGAGAAGAAGAATTAGAGGGTAAAAAGTGGCTGCTGTTCCCTAGATGGAACACAGTCAACATGACCCAAAGGTTCCCCAAACAATAATAAGCACCTGCTATGGGGGATGAGATGGAAAAGGGAGTAGCCTGGAGGTGCTGCAGCCTCCTTCCACAAATGTCCTGCAAGGAGGGGAAGATGGTGATGCTTTGAAGTTCAAAGAGTACATCGTATTTGTGCACCAAGGAAGATAGATGCCAAGGATGACTACCCAATTAAGGACTTATGACTAAAGTCACTCAAGCTTCACCTAAAACCTAGAGAACTAGTTTAAAAGTAAGTTGGAAGTATGGGCACTTTGGAGGGAGACTCCACCAAGACTGCCGGGACAGTCAATGGGCTGAATTTGTTTTCCTCCTCTGTGGGAATGCCTATCGGGTAAGAATGTGAGACTGCTCTTGTCAGTCTATATAGGGACTCATTCACTTGGTCTTCCTGGTTGTGTGGCCTGGTTGGGGGCCATACAGTAGTGAACTGCACTATAATGCCACCTCTCCCTGCCCTTTCTTTTAATCTTGACACACAATCTCTTGGTCAGCTACTCATCCATCTCCAGGCATAGCTCCTCCATGCATTCCAGGTGGTCATTGACAAAAAGGGTGACTACCCTCTCTTTGTCTTCCCTGCCTGTCTTTTGTAAAGAGTCTGTATCCTTCTGTTCCAACACTCCTGTCATAGAAGCCATCCCACCATGTCTCTGTGATGCCATCAATATCGTAGTCCTACAGGTGTGTGCATGTCTCTAACTCTTCTTGTTTATCCCTCATGCTATGTGCATTAGCATAGACAAATCTTGTGGCATCCCACCCTGAAGGAGAAAGATGCCCATGGTCAAAAAGGAAAGATTCCAAAAGTCACAGGGGCCATAAAAACTTAAAAAGTTTTATTAGTAAACTAGATACATGACATGAAAATTGATATTAGTTAGTGTCTTATAAACACGTAAAGATGGATTTTGAATAAGGGATAGAGTGAAAGAGAAGAGAGAGAGAGATTAGAGAGAGAAGGAAGGAAGGAAGGAAGGAAGGAAGGAAGGAAGGAAGGAAGGAAGGAAGGAAGGAAGGAAGGAAGGAAGGAAGGAAGGAAGGAAGGAAGGAAGGAAGGAAGGAAGGAAGGAAGGAAGGAAGGAAGGAAGGAAGGAAGGAAGGAAGGAAGGAAGGAAGGAAGGAAGGAAGGAAGGAAGGAAGGAAGGAAGGAAGGAAGGAAGGAAGGAAGGAAGGAAGGAAGGAAGGAAGGAAGGAAGGAAGGAAGGAAGGAAGGAAGGAAGGAAGGAAGGAAGGAAGGAAGGAAGGAAGGAAGGAAGGAAGGAAGGAAGGAAGGAAGGAAGGAAGGAAGGAAGGAAGGAAGGAAGGAAGGAAGGAAGGAAGGAAGGAAGGAAGGAAGGAAGGAAGGAAGGAAGGAAGGAAGGAAGGAAGGAAGGAAGGAAGGAAGGAAGGAAGGAAGGAAGGAAGGAAGGAAGGAAGGAAGGAAGGAAGGAAGGAAGGAAGGAAGGAAGGAAGGAAGGAAGGAAGGAAGGAAGGAAGGAAGGAAGGAAGGAAGGAAGGAAGGAAGGAAGGAAGGAAGGAAGGAAGGAAGGAAGGAAGGAAGGAAGGAAGGAAGGAAGGAAGGAAGGAAGGAAGGAAGGAAGGAAGGAAGGAAGGAAGGAAGGAAGGACATTCATATTAGCTCCTTCCAGGCTTCTACACATTTAAGTTGGACCCCCATGAACCTGACTTACAGACGGGAGTTCCTGGAATTCCTTTGAGCTGCTTATCAGATGCTCTGCTGATGACCTGTGATCCCTCTTCATGCTATGTGCATCTATTGCTAACACTGTCATCAAACTAGTAGGAGTGGGATGGACTGAGGTTCCTGTCCCCAGAAACTTTGGTTTAAATCTCTCTTCACCAGCTTGGCAAATCTATGGCTGAAGATACTCTTCTCCTTCTCTAACAGAGGGACCCCATCAGACACCACCAGACCAGGTTTCTCGAAGCAAGTCCCACAGTCTAACTAGCAGAACTCTTGGCTTTGTCACCAGTCCTGCAACAATTTGTTAATTTGTCAGATTTGACTGTCCCTTGCAAACACCTTCCCTTTGACAGGTAGGATTGACGAAAAAACTACCTAAACTCCAAAATATCTTACCTCCTGTCCAAGGACTCTCTAATCTCTCTAAATCCTCTTCAGACTGCTCTTGGCTGTATCACCAGTGCCCACATAAAACGACAGTAGTAGGCAATAGTCAGTGGACTGTATGAGGCTTGGTATTCTCTCAGTGACATCCTTGATATGAGCCTTGACAAGCAGCATACCTCTCTAGAGGATATGTCAGGTCCATAAATGTGAGCCTTCATCCCTCTCAGAAGAGAGCAGCCCACTGCTATCACTCTTCATCTGTGTGAGCTACCAGCTCCTGGCAGGTCTTTGCACTTGTCCAGGGTTTGCCCAGCTCAGGACTCATCTCTGTACCCTGCAACCCCCCATTTCACTGTGGAATGTTCCCAAAGCAGAGCTTATCATCTTGACAAGTGACTTCATCACTAAGATAAATTTTATTTTAAGAAGTCTAGGTACTTAGTTGCTGTGATAGTGACAACTGGCAACAGTTGCTGCCTTCAATGTACTATAGCACAAAACATGGTTCAGATACAGTTCATTTTGCTTCTGGAATGGTAACTAAAATGATGCAAGGCTGGCTACTTCTTTACACATCTCTTCCCCTGTCTCTCTTTATTTTTAATTTCCTACCTGAATCAAGACTTGAGTAGGTAAAAAATCCTACGATCTGTCATTAACCTACGGTTGCCTTGAAATAGTGATGATGCCTTTAACAGCAGTAGGACAGTGTCCAATTTCATTCAATTATTACTCATTTCAAGCATAGCACAAAGAAAAACTGCTATCTCAATTGCTGTTGTACATATTTGTTGTATATATTTATTGTTAGTGGGGTATTTTCTAAGATTTTTAAAGTAATGGGAGCTGTATTTCTCACACTATTAATACGTGATTGTAGTCTGTCTACAGTTGAGTGACTCCGTAATTCCTTAAAATGATCATATGTGTTGGGTTTGCAAGGCAGGATGTAAAACCCCATGTCTCAAGCTACGAGTTCACCAAAGGAATTTTACTTTAAAAATATACAAAGATCCAACAATATCTGCACTCCATATATATTAAAAGAGCCCTTGGTTCTTTTAACATTTCAGAGAGAATGCATAGAAGAAGAGTTGCATACATTCTTTTAATGGTAAACTTTGGGAAATAAGAGAACTTGGCAAAAGTTTAAAGAATAACATACAACCAAAATAAAGCATTCCACAAAACATTGACCTAGCACATACTAACCCATGCAACTTTGAAAAATCCAACTTGTCCAGTCCCAAGCGACCCAGAATATTTAGAAAAGAGATTAGGAGAGTAAAGAAAGAAAGAGAAAAAATGAGAATTGTAGCTACTGCCGGAGAGTCCTGTGAGAGTCCAGCTTCTATGTCCTGATGGTAGGGTTCAAACTACATGAAGAGCACATGTTGTTTTTACTGCTTTGTGCTCCTGTGGCCACTCTTCCCAGATGGGACTCTCCAGCTCACTGGCCACTCTCAGACTATGGGGCAGGGTGAAGGGTGGTGCTGCCAATATGCCAGCAAATCTGGGGTTGGGTTATGTGTTCCAGGAGATGTGATGTGGGTGTGCTCTCATGCTGCTTTTGACATCTGCTCCTGGGTCACCCCAAAAGGCTCCCAGAGACTGGAGTATGGGATAGAGCATTACCCACCTCCATGAAATTTGACCTGTCCCTTCCCCCCAAGCCACACACACTCGGGTTGGTCCAAACCAATAGTTAATATAGTAATCCAGTGTCTCGCACAAGGTTTAGGTAGTGAGTGGGCTATTGGGGTGAGGAGCTATGAGAAGTGCAATGCCAGCTACAAGATGGGTCCACTGCTGACCAAGGTTAAGTCCATCAGCGATGGTGGGAGCACCTCCGGGATAACAGAGTTAAGAAGGAGGAGAAAAACACAACTGGGCAACTGCAGGCAAAGAGAGGAGTGAGAATATATGAGAAACCAGCTCTTCAGACCACAAAGTCAGTGAAGGAGAGGAAGGAAGTGTTTCAGGTGCTGGAGCAGAGATTCCCCTGCAGCCCATGGTGAGTACCATGGTGGGACAGGTTGTCTCCCTGCAGCCTATGGAGGCCCACAGTGAAGCAGATGTATGCCTACAGCACCTGGAGGATCCCACACCAGGGCAGGTGAGTGTCTGAAGAGCACTATGACCCCAAGTGAATCCCATGCTGGAGCAAGTTCCTGGCAGAACCTGGCAGCATGAGAGAGGCTCATGCTGGTGGGAAATCAGGGCTCTGTGAGGAACCCATGGTGGAACAGTCTGATCCTGAAGGAATGCATCCCATGGGAAGGACCCAGACTAGAGCAGACGGTGAAGAACTGTAGCCTGTGGGAAGGACTCATGCTGGAGAAGTTTATGGAGGACTGTCTCCTGTGGTAGAGACTTAGCTGGAATGAGGGAAGAGTGTATGGAGTCCTCACCCTGCAGATGAAGGACCAACAGAGATTATGTGTAATGTATTATGTATTGACCACAATCTCCATTCCCTGTCCCTCTGTGCCTCTGTGGAAAGGAGTTAGCTGATTCAGGAGTGAAGTTGAGCCTGGGAAGAAGGGAGAAGTAAGGCAAAGGTGTTTAAAGATTTGGTTTTTATTTTCCATTACCGTAGTCTGGTTGGATTGGTAAGAAACTGAATTAATCTCCTCAAGCTCATTCTGTTTTGCTGGTGACAGTAACTGGTGAGTGACCTCTCCCTGTCCTTATCTTGATCCACAAGCCTTCGGTTCTATTTCTCTCCACTGTCCACTTGAGGAGGGGAGTGATAGAGCCACTTTGTTGAGCACATGGCATCCACCCAGGATCAACCTAATGCATCGTGTAATTTTGATAAAGAGACAAGACAAAGCTGAATAGATGCAAACTTTATGAGAACAAGAAGGACATTCTAAATTTCAATCATTCTCTTTGAAATACTCTAAATATATTTACACAAAGATGAGATCATTTAAAAATGAAATTTCTTGGCTTTGGAATATGCATACAGAAGAGGAAGATGTTAATTTGATGTATCCCTGCCATTTCTGTTATGAAAAAATGAATGTGATGGGGTGACAGTAATTAACATCATCATGTGAAGAAATGATGACATCCATGTTCTCTTTTAGGGAATATAAAAAGATTGTTGATTGTAAAGCTGAGAGACAGATCAGAGTATGAAGGGAATGATACTTCTGGTAGAGAAATTTTAAATTTCAGAGATCTCAAAAATAAAAGCCAGCTGAATAGCAACTGCAGATTGTTTAGTCACAGGAACATATGGCATCATGCAAAATACTGAAACTGAATGATTAAACAGACAGACTGAACATTTATATGCTAGGTATAGAGCATGCAGTCTATTTAAAATCAAAGATGAGTACTAATTCTAAGGGCTAATGAAATCAGAGGATTATTTCTGGAAGCAATAGGCACAATTTTATGATGTTTAGTACCTTGATTACCTCAATTAGTTGCATAACATGGATAAACCAGAATTTGCTCACAAGAGTCATTTTTGGCTAGCAAAATGTACTGAGGGTTTTTTTATGTGTGTATGTGGATGTGTGCTTTAAATTATCCTCAACAGCAAACTTACATACTTACTGGTGTCTGCAATGTTTCAACATGAAAAGTGACTGATTCCAGCAGAGCTACTATATACACTATATAGAAATTGAAATTTATTTAATCCTGTGGTATCTGAATAAATCATATAAGGACAAATATTTCCTACAATAAATAAGTCATTGAAACACACTGCATGGGACAAGAGGTGCTCGTCTTTTTAGCACAGACCTGTCAGAAAACTTTGCATACTTTCTAGTCCTTATTGGACAGTAGAGTAATTCAGCCTGACTTTAACATATTCATAACCTGTGTCTTACTTCCCAGATGATGGAATTCCTTTTTGTCTTTTATTTCCTCTAATTTTTTGTCTTTCTCTAGGATTTGAAGTCAAGAAAAATAGAGTATGTCTGCTGCAGTGTGTGTTGTGTAACAATTATCATTATAAAAATAAAATAATTCTTATATATAAAATATATATAAATTATATATATAAAATATATAATTCTTTGCTCTTAGATAAAGCTCTGGCTCTTCTAAAGCCAAAGAAAATTGATTTTATCCTTGTGTTTTTTGTTGACGTCATATGTTTGCTTGAGTATTTTTTAAGAATATTATTACTTGTATTCTATTTGGATAGTTATAAATATTTATAGATGTATAGACTTAGCTGTAGACTGTTTGTTGCAGTAACCGCTTGCATATATACCATATGTTCTTTATAACAGACAGTCCTATAATATTATGGGGTTTTGTTTGTGTTTTCTTTTTGATTTGCTGTTATTAATTTTAGTTTGNACTTCTGGTAGAGAAATTTTAAATTTCAGAGATCTCAAAAATAAAAGCCAGCTGAATAGCAACTGCAGATTGTTTAGTCACAGGAACATATGGCATCATGCAAAATACTGAAACTGAATGATTAAACAGACAGACTGAACATTTATATGCTAGGTATAGAGCATGCAGTCTATTTAAAATCAAAGATAAGTACTAATTCTAAGGGCTAATGAAATCAGAGGATTATTTCTGGAAGCAATAGGCACAATTTTATGATGTTTAGTACCTTGATTACCTCAATTAGTTGCATAACATGGATAAACCAGAATTTGCTCACAAGAGTCATTTTTGGCTAGCAAAATGTACTGAGGGTTTTTTTATGTGTGTATGTGGATGTGTGCTTTAAATTATCCTCAACAGCAAACTTACATACTTACTGGTGTCTGCAATGTTTCAACATGAAAAGTGACTGATTCCAGCAGAGCTACTATATACACTATATAGAAATTGAAATTTATATAATCCTGTGGTATCTGAATAAATCATATAAGGACAAATATTTCCTACAATAAATAAGTCATTGAAACACACTGCATGGGACAAGAGGTGCTCGTCTTTTTAGCACAGACCTGTCAGAAAACTTTGCATACTTTCTAGTCCTTATTGGACAGTAGAGTAATTCAGCCTGACTTTAACATATTCATAACCTGTGTCTTACTTCCCAGATGATGGAATTCCTTTTTGTCTTTTATTTCCTCTAATTTTTTGTCTTTCTCTAGGATTTGAAGTCAAGAAAAATAGAGTATGTCTGCTGCAGTGTGTGTTGTGTAACAATTATCATTATAAAAATAAAATAATTCTTATATATAAAATATATATAAATTATATATATAAAATATATAATTCTTTGCTCTTAGATAAAGCTCTGGCTCTTCTAAAGCCAAAGAAAATTGATTTTATCCTTGTGTTTTTTGTTGACGTCATATGTTTGCTTGAGTATTTTTTAAGAATATTATTACTTGTATTCTATTTGGATAGTTATAAATATTTATAGATGTATAGACTTAGCTGTAGACTGTTTGTTGCAGTAACCGCTTGCATATATACCATATGTTCTTTATAACAGACAGTCCTATAATATTATGGGGTTTTGTTTGTGTTTTATTTTTGATTTGCTGTTATTAATTTTAGTTTGATTACACTTACAGATTGTATGGTCATGACTGCAACAGAATGTTTTTTATATCGGCACAAACAAGATAACTTTTTGAGAGATAAATGCCAATAATAAAATAAAAGGGATTTTAAGATCTATTTGCTGTATTCAACATTTTGATATCTAATATCCACTTTTTATCATTAACTGTAGAATGGTCCCATACCAAGTTATTTATCCAACTGTAAATTTTATCTAACAGTGCTTTTCAATTTTTATGGCTTAAATTCTCATAAGACTTTCAATTAAAGCATATATTGAGGAATATTTATGGTGCAGAACGTGGGAGATACACATGATTCGCTAGTCAATTTATTATTTTTACCACTGCCTGCTAACATACTTAATTGTTGTTTTCAAATGGTAGTTATCTTAGATCCAGATAATCTAGTCAAATATTTTTCATAAACCTATGATGAATCTATCAATGAACAAGATTTTTCAAGAAAGAGTCGAAAATTTCAAAAAACCCCCAAATCATTGATGAATGAGACGGTTCCTATCTATACGTACAAATGTGCTGAAAATAACTGCAGTATTAAAAATGTTCTATTTGCATTTCTTTATTCCAGTGTCACTCCATTTTCCTTAAGGGTAAGTAGGATAAATGCACTATACCTCTCACAGTAGTATGCCATAGATCTAGTAGACATAATACTTAAAGGGTTTCTTCTTTTTCCACCAGATGGGATTCTGTTTAAACTCCATACTTTCCATCTGGGCAGATAAGAAGGAACATAGCAATGGGTTGGTTTAGTACAGTTGACCTATTTTGTGTCTTCTTCCATTGATCTGCTTGTTGCCTACCTCAGAAGTGTAGTTGAGCTGAAAACTAAGGCCTGTGCAAGTGCTGCTTTAGCAGGTGAAAAGTTGTGTTAAGCTCCTTTAATTCTTATCACTGTTTTCCTTGAGCATTGTTCCAAATGGAATGTATACAAATATTCATTAATGAATCCATAATATATCTATCCAGTAGATCCCAATGATCAGATGATTACAAAATTTTGGCCTGCAATGGTAGTTGTTTTTGAGAAAATTAATTTTACAACATCTCCATTTGTCAGAATCACAATGTGCTGACCAGAAAAGCACATCTCATTTGTCTTCTTCTGCAATTTTGGCTCAAAAAGTTAGAAGAAAAGCTGTAGCAATTTCTATGCTATTGACTCTTTCCCTCAATCTAAACCTTTCTGATTCAATTTCATATACCAATCAAACCATAGCATAGGCATTCCCAACTTCTAGTCAAATACTACCGTCATTGTATATTGTGATCAGTATTTTCTGGGAAAATTTTCTGTGAAAAGTAAAATTTTCTTAGTACCACTTTCACTACCGATGTGTAGTGATATTGACACTAGAAATACAATTCATATGGCTAATAACTGTAAATCCACTTAGTGTTCCTATACTACTCCCAAAACTTCTTTTCTTTTTTGTCAGCAACTAAGCTATTAAATAATACATGAATGACAATAGAGAAATTAATATTCTTTGTTCAAAATGAATGATTCAATCTTCTAAGTACCTACATAGCGCCATGTGAAATTCAGCAGGGAATTGTTTCGAGTGGTGGATTGTATTCCACTCTGAATGGATTTTTCTGACATTTAGCTCCTTGAATGTGTAGCAATCTACTTGAAACATTGAGAAATTTACTCCTATTTTCCATCTCTATTTGCTACCCAGTGAAGATCATTAAAAATATTTGTCACTGAATCCAGTGTTAACTGGATAGAGGACATAACATCTGGTATTGAAACTCTAGTAACAAGAACTGGAAATTTATAAGTAAACAATTATTCTCCATGTTCTTACTTCTTTATTCAACTGTCAATCCTCATAGACAAATTTATGTCAACTAAAAGTTGAATTAAGCAGCAATTGGGTTGTCCCAAGAATTGATAGACAAAGGTAGGTTCCTCCAAGAGCACATCACTGGTGATCTTAGCCGGGGTGAGTCACTCTTTAGAGATGTTGTTGCTCTTCACTTAGTCTTGAAATTCTTTTAGACATGGATATAAAAAGGGGAGACACAAGCTTGAGACCAAAACAATTTTGAAGGAGATTAAAAGAATCTAAATTATTAATAATTGAAGTTATTAATACTTTGCATCACTTTCAGTAAGACCAAAGTATATCCAGGAGCAGAGATGGGAGGACTAATGACAGTGACAGAATAGAAATGGAAATTACCACATCTGAGGAGGAAACAGAACTCAGAGTTTAATGTGCTCAGGTCAGGGCAGTTAATGACTGTCATTGCAGAACAATGCAAACTGGCACACTTTTAAATTTTCATGAGTAGCTGATTTATCAAATTTAGAACATAAGTATATCTGTAAAATAATAAATATTGTACTCTAATTAATAGAAAGAAAAAAATAAACCACAGAAAGAGGAACCCGTGTCTTAATTTCAATAGAGTAGAAAAGTTCAGAATAAATTAGGAAGAAATTAGTTATGGAAATAGAAATTAATGAAAAATCAAAACCA
>WEIV01000113.1:138076-173977 GCA_013390005.1 Calyptomena viridis
CCGTCATATAAGAAAGGCAAGAAAATGAACCTCTTTTGCAGTCTATTACTTTTCTAGTGAAACAGTAAATTATTTGAATGCAGAAGATTTCCTTCTCTTTCCTCATTTTTCCCTACTGGGTACATTTCTGCCCATGGACAGAACTTGCAACACTTCTTTAAGGTTCTTTTTTTCTCAAAAATCTAAGGTGTTTATTATGTGTTGAAACACCTGCATGTCACTAAAGACTAATATATAGAAGTCACATTTGCATACTTCCAAAAATGTTGAACAAACGTACAAAATCAAGGTTTCTTGAAATGAGGCAAGTTTGAAAGGCTTACTTTTAGAATGATGAAGAACCATCTATTCAAGGATCTTGTCTATGATGAGTCAGGAAGAGTATGACTGGGACAGGCCTTCAAAGATGCTTTTCTAGCATATTCTGCAAGATTTCAGGAATTGGTATCTCATTAAATAATGCACTTTTAACTGTACTGGAACAATTCAAGTCATATAAAACAATTCATCCTTCTCAGAATCAGAGCACTGGAGGAACAACACAAGGTTCATTTGATAGCAAGAAAGTGCTTGCAAATGAAAAAGACTGGATAATTCTATGGAAGGAGAAGGGAGTATGTCAGTGACCTATAAGAGATTAGAAATGCTATATCACTCCAGCATTTTACAATGGGGCAGTAACACAGTTACATCTGTCTTCTTAAGAATAATTAAACAATTATTTGTTTAATTTATATTTGCCATAGATTACTCAATTGTGTTTTTAGGATAAAATTTCTTTAATATCTATTCTGAATATTAAAAAATTAAACTTGAATACATTTGTAGAAACATTATTTGTGTTGTGTAAGAACCATATAAAAAACCACAACACAACAGTCATACTAAACTATTACTACAATTTTAGCTCAGCTACATTCTGTTACATTATGTAATAAATGGTTAGAAAAACAGAGGCTTTGAAACTAGAAATATACTTGTTGTTTTTATACCTTTTATTATATCAATTCACTTGTGTTCTATTAAAAAAATGTCACAGTGTAAGTCATTGATGAGGAGCTAAAGCACAGCATAAGCTGGTTAAAATTATAAAGACAGACTGAACAGAAGCAACAACTCCAAGCAAAGAGTATCTAGTGACAAAACTGTCCAAAGGATGATTTTCATACATGTAGCCTTTTATCCCGATACCCTGAAACTCATTTCCCAGTGTGGTTCATGTACAGATTTATAATGATTGATTGAGCTAGAATGTTTTGTTACAATAAATACTATAACTGTACAGGTAAAAGCTTTTATATTCAGTATGAATAATCAGCATTTTGAAATGTAGAATTTTCTCCTGGAGCACATACTACAATGGCTGATGAATGGACTACTGGCTTGGCATTCTAATTCATAGCACCTTAGTTAAACAGATGGACACTGTCCAATCACTAGAGAAAATGAGTGCCTCTGAAAAACAATTTTAGACAGATTCAGTGATAGAAACATCCATAGAAAGACACAATACTTTCACAGACTGCACAAGGACTTGTCTAGACCCAGCAAATAAGAAGCTCAAAGTATTGAGTCTATTAGAATTATTATATGGGAATATGGAGTAAATATTCCTTCCTTAGGATTTACTGATGACTTTGCTTTGCAGAACAGATGCCTGGTAGTTAGCAATAATTTTCTATGGGCCACTACATCAGCACAGAAAATCCAGAGCCTTGACTACATATCTTTTACTCCCATGTCAAGAAAGGATGGAGGAGAGTTAGAGCTACTACTTCATTAATGAATACAGCCAACACAAGGACAGAACGAATCAACTTTTACTTGTGTCAGAACTCTATGATTTCTTGTAGGAAGGAAAATTGAAAATGTACTTGTAGAAACCTGAATAAAACATTTTGTTGACAGAATAATATTGTAAGAACTAGAATTTGGCTTGATAATATCTTTAGTTTGAATTTGTGCAGTTATCCACAGTGACTGCTGCAAGACCATCACATTTCCATGGCTTCTGAAAACTGGCCTAACTAAACATCTCCAGATTGTGCTAAAACCTTTTTGCAGTGATGTTGCAGAGGACAGATACCATGTACTGAGTTACCAAATCTTTCATGGGATGAACAATTATTTCCTCGCCTCCTTTGACAGAGAAAGAAAGAGAGATAGAAAGAAAAAAAAAAGGAAAAAAACCACCCATGTATTTTGACTTTATTTTTGACTCTTGTAGCAGAGGGGCAGGGAGCTAGAGAGCCATTATGCTGTTTTGTCTTGGCTAGTAAATCCTCTAGGGAGAGGGCACATCTGGCATGGTGTAAAAGCTGCAAAAGCAGGATGTGAACTGTGTTTAACACTGGCAGCTCACAGTGGCAAGATGCTAAAAAAGTGTTTTTATCTGTGGTGTATCCAGATTCTTAATTATGAAGTATATTCAGTGGTCATTCAGTGTCACTATTTCGTGCAGAGGTAATGCTCAGCTTTCTGAATGTGCACCTTTCAGTTTATTTTAAAGCTTCTGATTTTACCTATTTATTTACCTACTTTTAGGCATTTCTCTGCAATTTTCTGTGCAGCATCTGCCACATAGAAGGGCATCGTGATTTATCTGCAACTCTGAATATATTACTTGTTAACCTTTACAAACACCTAGTGTGACTCATTCCATCTTATCACAGCAGACGTCAGTGGGAGTAAGCATCACTCAACAGGACAACCAGTTTGTACATGATATAGACGCATGTACCAAATGTACCCAGATAAAAGAGTCAGTTTTTAAACTGCTAAAAAGAAACAGGAATACAACAGTGCAGTCTGCTGTGGGATATGAGGCATGTGAATTGGTAGTCATAATAAGGGGATCAAGAACCTGATGATAGCCTAAATAATGAACAAGAGAAATGAATTATAATTGTCACCTCTAAGTATATCTCATTTAAAAAAAAAAAAAAAAAGGAAAAAAACTACAAAGGCAGCCAGCTTTAGCTCAATATGATTCTTTCCCTTTTTCCCGGGAACTCTAACACTGTTAAACCAGACAGTGCAGATTTCCCGAGGAGTACCTTGATTGCGGCATTTCACTGCCTAGTGCTAACTTCCACAGACTTGGGAAACACTACACTTAAACAGCATAGCTTTCAAGGATTTTGTCCATGGTGCAATTTCTAAACTGTTTGTTCTCATAGACTGGAAATATCCTAAGATATTAATATCCTAAGATATTAACTATGTGGACTGTCCTTTAGATTGATTTGTATTGTTGGAATCACACAGGTCTTCAGACCACCATCACTGTCAAAAAAACAAATTTCTGTCAACTTATACTAAAATGGGCAAAATAAAAATATATAATCCACATAATCTGTGGAACCGACTTAACAACAAGCAAGCAAGCAAAGTTTGGGAAGGCTGTTGTCTCTTTTTCTCTCTCAAGTCAAGATTATTCTATGAGGACAATTGTCTTCAAATTTTACTTCATAAAAGCGACTTTGGTAAGGTTTACCTGAAATAGGTATTCTGAAATAGGTGGATTAGTAAAAATTGCTGAAGCAAGCTGTTAAAAACCACAATCAGATATTGTCATAGGATCATCACAGAATCACAGAATGATTTGGGTTGAAAGGGACGTTAAAGATCATCTACTTCCAACTCCCCTGCCGTGGGCAGGGACACTTTCTACTAGACCAGGTTGCTCAAAGTCTCATCCAACCTGGTCTCGAACTCTTCCAGGGACGAGTCATCTACAATTTCTCCGAGCAACCTGTTCTGGTACCTCACTACTCTCACAGAAAAGAATTTCTTCCTATCATCTGATCTAAACCTACTCTCTTTCAGTTTGAAGCCATTTCCCCTCGTCTTATTACTACATACTCTCTCCATCTTTCTTGAAAGGCTCCCTTGAGGAGCAATTGAATCTCCCGAAGCCTTCTCTTTCCAGGCTGAACAACCCCACTTCTCTTNGGAGCAATTGAATCTCCCTGAAGCCTTCTCTTTCCAGGCTGAACAACCCCAATTCTCTTAGCCTTTCCCCACAGGAGAGGTGTTCCATCCCCCTAATCATCTTGGTGGCCCTTCTCTGGACTCCCTCCAGCAGGTCAATATCCTTCACATGCTGGAACTTCAGAGTCCAGGATGCAGTACTCCAGGTTGGATTTCAGCAGAGCACATGGGCAGAATTCCCTCCTTCAACACGCTGGCCATACTTCTTTTAATTGGCTTTCTGGGCTGCAAGTGCACATTTCTGGCTCATGTCCAGCCTTTCACTCACTGGTATCCCCAAGTCCTTCTCCTCAAGGGTCCTCTAGATCTGTTCATCCCCCAGCTGGTATTGATAACACGATTTGCCCTGACCCAGGCTGAATCACCTAGCACTTGGTCTCATTCAACCTCATGAGTTTCCCATGGGCCCAATTCTCAAGTGTTGTGGTGTGCAATTAGCATATATTTCTCATGGTATATTATTGTTCTGTTATATGGTATGTTCTGTTATGATGTGCCCCACCCCTCACCCCAGATGGTTTGTACTCTTCCCTTGTTCTCCCTTCCCATTGGCTGGAGCCCCTATAAGAACCAGGGGCCGGAAGTGGGAAGGGCTCTTTCCCTGGTTATCCCACAGAAGCTTGGACCCTCCAGGTGGCCTGTTGCCCCTGGAGTGAATAAACTTGTATTATATGTAACCAGGGAGAGCCGCCAGCACTTTCTTGTCCTCCGTTTCCCTCAGCCATCCCCTGGGGAGTGCAGGGGATACACTTACCCCCCGGCAAGCCCTGGCAGGGGATGGCTACACTCAAGTTTGTCCAGATGCCTCTGGATGACATCCCATCCTTCAGGTGTGTCAGCCATATCACTCAGCTTGGTGTCATCTGCAAAATTCATGAGGGTGCACTTGATTCCCTTGTCTATGTCATTAATGATGATATTAAATAACACTTGTCCCAGTATGAGTTCCCTGAGGGATACTATTTGTCGCTGATGTCCATTGGGACCCTGAAGAGTTGACCACTGCCCAGTGGATGTGACTATCCAACTGATTCCTCATCCATCTAACAGTCCATGCATCAAAGCCACCTCTCTCCAGTTTAGAGAGAAGTATGTTGTGGGGAACCATGTCATCTATGACCTTTCCTTTGTCCACTGATGTAGTCACTCCACCATGGAAGGTCAGGACAGGCAGGATTTGCCCTTGGTGAAGCTGTGCGAGCTGCCTTGAATCACCTTCCTATCCTCCATGTGCTTTAGCATAGCTTCTGGGAGGATCTGTTCCGTTATCTTCCCAGGTACAGTTTTTGTTGTTTTATTTAATTTTTTTTTTAAAGTATATACATTTTTACCTTGGTTGTCTAACTGGAGAAATGCAAAGTCTAAAATTAGTAATATACTCTGCACCCATTATCTCAAAATAAGGTCTTTAAAGTCATACAGAAAGGCATTTTTGTTGGAATCATGCCAAATGGGATGTGTTTGAATAAGATTGTTCCTATATATTACAGTATTTCACCTTAGTAAAGACTAATAACTTTGCTATTAGAAAGACAAATATATTCCTTCAGGACCAAAAAAAATCACCACAAGAGATATTAGGAAATGCTTAAACATCTATCTAGCCAGCTGAATTAGGGGCCTGTGTTTCCTATAAAGGTGATGGGGCCTAAGAAAGACAGTAAGTGACTAAGATTTTAGATTTCTAAATGAATTTTATATGCCTGTTATAGTTTTATTTTATGGAAAACATTTTACCCTTTTGCTTACAAGCAGGGTTTCACACAGTGGGGCAGGAGATGTGGGCCCAGCACCCCCCCCTCTTTCTCCCACTGTCACTGGCGCTGCCAGGGAGTGGAGCTGCTGACCTGCCGCAGCTCCTGACATGGGGGGGTCTTCACGGCCGCCCTGGGCTGGGCGGTGCTCAGCGGCCCCCGTGTTGTGGGGCTCAGCACTGCTTGTTGTGCCTGTGGCTCCTTGTTGCCGCCGGCTGCTGCCTCCCGCACTTGCCATCCCATGCATGGGGTGAGCTGTTCCGTTCTGCACAGCATGGTGCTGGCACATGGCAGCTCGCTCGCTGCCCACTCAGCACTTGGGAATGCCACAGCCGTGGTGCACGTCCCGTGGCTGTGGTCCCCTGGGCTGCTGTGTTGGTGGGGTGGTGCGGGGTGTCCAGGTTGTGGGAGGGCAGTTGCCATTTTTGGACCACAGCACATGGTAAAAGACAAAGGAACTTTCCGCGGTTTGGAACCGTAAGTAGCCGGGAAGAAGATGGACCAATGGGACACAAGGCTACCCCCTCCTGGGGTGGGAAAAGTGTGGGAAAAAGGATGTACACGCAGGTGCGGGATACGAGGAATTCTGGGCCAGGACAAAGGGTATAAAACCAGTATAGCCCAGATGTCATTGCTCTTTTCGGCTGCATTGCGCTGCTGGATGGACTTGCTGCTCCTTGGGACCTTGACGCCATCTTTGACCACATGCTGGCTAGACCGGGACCTCAGAGACTGTTCTCCAAACATGGTGGAGCTCCAGCGTCAACTTGAATCCCTTCCTCATTGCAAATTCCTGGTTTGGGCTAGAAAAACTTACCCTGCCCTTCCCTCTCTCTCCTCTCTCTCTATCTTTGCGTCACGGGCTCTAAGGCCCCTTTCCCCATCCCCATCAGAGTCATGGGAGCTCCAAAACCCAGTCCTACCCCTGCAGGTCCCCAAAAATCCCAGGGGTGGGAGCTAGCCCCTCTTCCCATCTCCACCAGGCTTCTTGAGGTCCCCAAGCCCAGTCCTGCCCCCACGGGTCCCTCAGATCCCAGGTGGGGTAAGTCAATTCCGGTTTGCTCTCCTGAGGCTTATCCAGCCTTGTTCTCTCTCTAACTTTTCTCCCCCTGTTCCCCAGGAACATTTGTTTCCACCAGGAAGTCCCTGTGGGAGCCCCTGTTTTTACCGACACCTTCTTCCCTCCAACCCCCCCTCTAAGCACCAGGAGTCAGCTCTGAAACCCCTCCCATACCTTTCACACCTGCTTGCAAGCAGGCCTTTTCTTCAAGCCGAGAAGCTTGTGTTATTTCATCGAGAAGGACTATTTTGTTGTGTGCTGGCTACTTGTGTTTTCTTACATCAGATACTTGATTTAATTTTGTTTTTTTTTTTCCTTTGGTTCTTACATTGTTTTGATAAGGGTGTTTTCAATACCTAACATATATTTTTATTTTTCTGTTTTAATAAAGTTCTTTCTATCTTTATACTCAATCAAGTCTCGAAGAATTTAATATTGAATTTATTTTAATTCACTTCCACTGTCCCCATTAAACGGCAACAATGCCTTAGATACTCTTTAAACAGGCTGTAAGTACCTAAATTAGCCAAAGTTAATTGCCCCAAAAAAGGCTGGGTGAATCTTTTCTTGGTTTATTAATGCAAGGCTATATTTAACTATGCACAATTGATCAGCTTGGTTTTTTTTTTTCAACACATCTTTCTCACTGTTCCATTGTTGATCCTGCACATTTTTCATATATGAAAAATGTTATGATATATGTTATATATATTATATCTTACTGTTCTTTTGTACTTACTTTTTTGTAAAAAGAAAATTCTACTCTGTCCATCCAAGGGTAGTTCTGAGAATTACATGTAAATCACTTACAATATCGCACTAAAGAAACAGAGACTTTCAGACTAGAATAGACCTTTGCAATCCATAGCTAACATGGCTTTTCAGCATTGAAAATTTTAGATAATGAAGTTGTCATAGATTGAATTACCTGGGTAATGATGTACCTGCTTCTGACATAGAATGTCAGATTGCAGCATTTACTTAAAGTTACTTTGTGCTTTGTATTCTGACA
Organism: Calyptomena viridis; assembly: GCA_013390005.1. Taxonomy (NCBI): domain Eukaryota; kingdom Metazoa; phylum Chordata; class Aves; order Passeriformes; family Eurylaimidae; genus Calyptomena; species Calyptomena viridis. The sequence continues at coordinate 145,896 of WEIV01000113.1, forward strand.
TGGTATGACTCACATAGCTTGACTTGATATGTCTTAAACTGACACCTTGCCTTAGATATGCAAATGCTCCCATTTTCTGAAAGGAACAATTAATATACTCTTGATAAACCAAGTGTTCTAGAGAATAATACTAATATTTTTCCACATCGTCAGGATATAAATAGTATTATACTGAATTTGCAAGCACACATTAGCATTTCTTTAAATGTACAGAAGTACCTGTGCAATAACAATTCAGTAATACTGTTCTGAAACCAATAATCTGTGTAAGACTGTAAACATGTTGGTAAACAGTAATGCTACTTGATCACACACTTCACACTTATTTTTGTAGATATAACACACACACATATAAACATAAAACTATAATAAATTCAACATATTGTATTTGCTTCCCATTTTTTCCTTTGCTGCTTGTTTTCTGTTGTACAGACAGGAACAATTATCCTTATTGAGAACAAACCAATGTTATTAAATATTATCTATACTCTGTTAACATCATTTATTGACTTATTTTAATTTCTAGGGCTGTCCAAAGTGTCTATTTTTCAAAATTTTTGAACATAACATCCTTCTTTGTAATTTTCTAAAGATTTAAGTTTCTGTTAATGTTCCAGATGAACAGTATGAAAGCTGTAGGTGAACTCTGTCAGTCAAAGGGATTTGGAGGCAGATAATATTTCCACTGGAAACATTTAAGGCTTCATATTTAAAGCTATAGTCTAAGACATGTTTGCAGTTTATAGGTAGCAGGGTTAAGTTGAGAATCCTATATAAGTTTATAAATTATGAATGTTGTATTTATTTCTGTGGATATAGGAAATTAATTACTATATGTTGCTAGGCCTAACTTTTGTCTGGCTGGTCCTTGTTGGAATCATCAGAATGGGATCCACAATATTTGTCTCCCCACTAAAGAAAATCACTTAAGGCTCAATTGCTTACATTTTAACTTTTGAGTGAAAATGAATAAGTGCTGTCTGAGGTACACTAGGATACCTCAAGCATTCAGGTGTTGTTGGCAAACAGGACACCTGTGTGAAACCTGTGATCCACTGGAGTAACAGCTGGAGATGAGATACCCTAAAGTATGTCTGGTAACATGAGACATCTATGTATGGGCAAGTGAGTTCAGCCCTTAAATCAGCGTACACATGCAGCTGTCAGTGACTATCCAGGAAGAAAACAAGGAAAAGAGATGGTAAATTTAAGGGAAATATGTTAAAATCTGATTTGCCCACAAGCTTTGTCAAGTGCAGCACAGGGGCAGTGTCCAGGAACATGTATGCTTGTGTTTACTAGGTCTTGACTATTTGATTTTTGAGTTCCTCTTGCATTTTCCTATTCTCTTTCTGCTTCTTGTCAACTTTTAAAGAGAGTATAGGTCTATATAGGGATGATTGTGAGTTTAATTTCAATGGCTGGGGGAAGATGGGAAGGGTGGGGCGGGTGACAAAGATGGTCCAACATCTCTTCTAGATGCATCTCAGATGCATTTAGGACACACAGGTCTGTAGCTACCACTTTTATATCAGAGAATTCACAGTACTCCCAGGTCAGCTTTGCATGGCAAAAAGACTCATGGTGTGAATATATATTCTAGGGTTTTGTAACTATATTGTTGCTGATTTATTTTCTGAAGTACAACTACTGAAGAAGAGATCCAGAGCCCATACTGTGCTACTTGAAGCATGTTTCAAGTGCCTGTGTGCTCTCTCATTCCAGAAAGACAATCATTGCTGCTTTGTTTACACCTGATATATATTTTTCTTCCTCCTGCAAGATCCTAATATGCGTAAATTGCAGAATCTTTTGCTCTCATTATAGATGCTGCACATATTCATCACTGTTATCAATGGGCAAAATAATTATCCTTAACCAGCCAAATCCATTAAACAATCTGTCTCACATACATTGATAAAATTAGGTTTACTACTATAATGGTACTATGATTTTTTACTAATAACAAAATTCCATCATTAATATGTATTTTTATATTATGATTTGCTTGTTAAAACATTTACCCAGAAGTTGGTAGACAAACACTTATCTTGTTGATGAGCAAAAAAACTAACATGTTTCACGTCCAAAATACCCTCTAACCCTAACTCTGTTTATTCCAACTAAACATAAGGCTATGTCAATATGCAGCAGGAAATACTAATACATTTGGTCAAGAAACAAACAGAACAGAAAAATTTGTAGACTATTGTGATATATTGGATTTGAATCTCACTGAATTATATAATTATTTGAGTCGAAATAAACCCAGGTGTGTGGAGGGTTGGGGAGAGGGGCTGTGCAGGAGCTATTGGCCCCTGCAGAGAGGGCCAAGCCTGCAGCCCCACTAAAAGCACACGACCTGCATCCTCAGTACATGGAAGGCACATGGTTATCAAATGCCACGTAACAAGGGCTGTCAACCAAAGAAAGCCTGCCTGGTAGCCTGTTCACTCCATGCGCTCTGAAGCCTCTGATTGGTTGCAGGATCCCTTATTTTGGCCTGGGGGGCAGAGTGGTCAGTGACCTGGATGTCACACCCGGGTGGGATGGCCACAGTGGCCAGACCAGATAAATACGATAGCCTCGTCTTGTCTTTCTCTCAGGACCTGCCAACACAGTGTGACTTCCATAGGATTTTTTAGTGGTCTGAAACATAATTTTATTAACAAAAAATCTCAATTAAAAATTAGAGACTCTAACAGAAGCTTCAAGTAGGACAAACTGTTCTTCAACTAGGAATAATTCATAACAGATTGAACATTCTAAAAAAAATTGCAAATGCACAGCACTAATTATGATATGTCTTAAAAATGAAGGAAGATCAAAATAGATTGGTTACTATACAATTAAATCTAAATTATTCCAGTGGAGAAAAAAACCCATCAAAATTAAGAGCAATTCAAAAGAATTTGAAATATATTTAATTATTTTCTCCAAATGTGTTTATAGCTGAGCTCGAAAGTTTATAGTGTGCTTCCAGCACAAAACCACTAAAGCTTAAAGTTGCAGATATAGACATTTTTGTATCTGCAATGAAAACAGTATCTACACCCAAGAAATATAAACAGCTTTGAATAGACTTAAGGTTTGGTTATTCATTTGGTTATTCATAACTGTCAGAATGATTAGTGGTCTTTAACCTGAAAATACCATGCTTCATGTTAAAGGAGTAATGTAACTGTGTGGAGCTGTATGGGGTTTTGGTTTTTTTTGTGTTGTTGTTGTTTTTGGTTTTGCTTTTTTTTTGGTTTTACCCTGCTGGGATTGAAAATAGAAATAAAATTATACTTGGGAATACTATGTTTTACTAAGGGAAAATACCTTCCAAATAATGATCAATAAATTAATTGTGACTATCTGTATCTCTAGTGGAACACAAAGGAATCTATTTCGAAGTTAGAAAAAGACAAACAGCTATTGTCAGTCTGATGAAGTTCACAATGTCCTGTTTGTTTCTGGAAAGCTTGTCATAGCTACTGAGTTTTTAACTCAGTAGTGATATAGAAATATTGAAAGATATTCCAACAGAGACTAGATAAGTGAAAATGAATGCAAGAGATGACAAAAAGATCATTTTGTAAGTACTAGATTCAATGAGAAAGGCAAGTATCTTCCTTTGGCCCTTCAGTAACTAAAGCCAAAGCAATCTTTGACTGTGTAAAGCATGAATCTCTGAAAATAGTTCTGTGAAATTTCACTGATAGTTTGAAAACTAGCAAAAATTATTGTTGTGATCTTGGGGCCACAGTAAATCCACCTATATTCAGCACTTTAGGTAAATCAGAGCTTAGATCAGTCCAGCAGTTCAACTACCTAGGAAGTATCATTTCCTTGGATGGTAGGATTGATAAGGAGATAGATAACAGGCTAGCAAAGGTGTACAGAGCTTTTATAAAAGAGCGTGGTGCAATAAACCCCTGAAGAAAAGTACTAAGATTAGTGTTTATAAAGCCATTGTACTATCTACTCTTTTATATGGGTCTGAATCATGGCCGATCTACCGCTATCATCTATGACTTCTCGAATGTTTCCGTCAGTGCTGCCTCGGTACGTTCCTAAACATCCACTGGACTGGCTATGTGACTAACGTTACCATCTTTGAACAGGCAGGGGTCACCAGTATTGAGGCCATGCTGTTGAGAACGCAACTGCGCTGGGCAGGGCACATTTCCAGGATGGAGGATCACCGCCTCCCTAAGATGGTGCTCTATGGTGAACTCGCCAGCGGCTGCTGCAATAGAGGAGCCTCAAAGAGGAGATACAAGGACTCCTTGAAACAGCACTTCAGTCTTGGCCATATTGACCCCCATCGGTGGTCCACTTTGGCCACAAATCAGGAGTCATGGAGACACACCATCTATAACGCTGCTGCCTCCTTTGAAAACTCACGTAGAATTAGCCTTGAAGAGAAAAGACATCGCAGAAAGAACTGCGCCTCGTCAATATCATCTAAGGAGACTTTTAGCTGTGCCTTTTGTTCCTGGATTTGTCTATCCCGCATTGGCCTTTTAAGCCATCAGTGCGCTTGTAGCAAGCGTGGGTAGAGCCCTTCCCATATCTTCGTTTGTGAAGCTTAGCCATGATGATGAATGAGTTAGCATAATTAGGATACAATACATACAGAAAAGAGTCTTCTTTTATGGAAGAGGGCATGATGGTTGCCTAGTCAAAGTTCCATCTGAATTTTCATTTGAAACTTGCTTTTCATTTTTTCTTTCACATTCCCTCCTAAGTCTTCAAACCTGCCAGTACCAAAGTGCATCTGGGTACAAAACTACGCAGGAGTTGATATTCTAAAATGTTTACAATGGTTCTTTTTTTTTTTCTTATTGTAGGCTCCAAGGTACAGGATCTGCTGCTTATGGATATTAGTTAGGAAAGTAATATAGCCCAAAAGGAATGGAATTGAACATATTTTAGTCCACTATGGTTATGCACCAGAGAGATGAATTAGAAGATATAATGTTAACTAAACTCCCTGTATTGGATATAGAAGGCAACTCAAGGACCTATGCTCATTCCCTAAATTTGACAATGTGAATAATAAAAGATTGTCCAACAAGTTCTTACACTATATATGGGATTGGTTTGTTTCAGAAAGCAGAATAATTACCTGAAATGAAAGACAGAACAGATTAAATTGTAATCTGAAGATAGTTTGCCTGGAAGTGATCTAGAAGAAATACATCAGCAAATGCTAAAGATTAGTGAAATAAAAAGTTACAGAAACTCGAAAAATTGCAAAAGTATGTTGACATGGAAGGAGAATAATGCGAAACTAAATAATACATTAGGACCTCTTAATCATCTCTAAATAAAGAGAAAACAAGAATTAGTATGGAAGTGTAATGTGGCTAGGGGTGAGTGAGGAAGACTAAAAAGATTTACAAAAGCCAAAGACATCAAAAACAACAAAAAGGAAAAATGCACAATACAGTGGGAAAATAAAACGTGAGGACTAACTAGGCAGACGGTATTATGGCAGAAGAGAACAGTATGTTTCAGTGGACCACAAACTTACTGTAAATTAGCAGTATTATTTATGCTCTGTACAAATAAATCAGGAATAATTCCTTTATAGAGAAAAATGCTGCAGTGCATTACAAAAGTGCATAATGGTACTATTGCAGCTGTGATAATCTAAATTACATTCATGGGGCTAATAAAACATCTTACCTTTCCCTACAACCCCTGCTTCATTAAGCAGAATAATGCATGTAAGACATAGAAGATAATTATGATGCTTTGTTTGGCATGGGAGACATCTGGCATAATGCCTCTAGGATTGGGCAGTGGACATAAAAAAAAAAAAAGGATTAATAGGAAAGACTTTAGAGGACAGGAATATAAATTATTAGGGATGTGAAACAAAAGCATCAGGAGAAAGAAGAAACAGAGGCAGCACCCTGATATTTGGCTTTAAAAATGAAATTTAAAGGAAATGAGAGGGCAATTAAGAATACTTTGTGTTTCCTAATGACAGAACAGGAAATAATATGCTTATTTGGCAACCCCCCCCCAATTATTTATTTTGTTTAGTATTACTGTGAATTTATCAAATATCTTTATCACTACCTAGGAAGGTTTGGGATCTTAATGCTAAGAGACAGGAGTCAGAAGTGGGATAGTGGATTTTCAATCCAAGCAGGGAAGTCATGCATCACAGAAAATGAGAGCATTTTCTTTGGAGCATGACTATTCATCAAACATCCTGTGGGTCTGTGATGTATCTCTGTCATCACAGTGTAATTCCAGAGAGTTTCTCTGATTGCCATAGCAACACCCAGCTGACTTGGCATCTGCATCAACTGTCCATAGCTTCTTATATCTGTGCAATTTTGCTGAGTTAACTGTGACCGTCAGATGCCCACCCAGCTGCTTGCTCGCTCTCCCTCTTCAAAGAGCACAGGAGGAGAAAATGAGATGGAAAAGTTCCTGTGTCAACCAAAAGGCAGAGGGATTCCTTAGTAAATACTGTTACGGGGAAAGCATACCTGAATTGGGAAAATTAATTTTATTTATTGCCAGTTCACATATATATCAATCATGAGAAAATTACTAAAATCTGAACATAGCAAAATCTCAACACCTCCTCCCCATTCCCCTTTTCCCAGGCTCAACTTCACTCTCATTTTTGGCTATTCTAGCTCTTCCCTCCAACAACCAGCACAGGAGGACTGGGGGTTATGGTCAGTCCATAACAGCTCCTCTCCACCACTTCTTCCTCTTCCTGCTTTTCACCTGTTCCAGCATGGGCTCTCAATCCCTGCCACTGCTAACACTTTGACACATAAGCCCAATGTAGTAGACAAGACAGTCCTGTACTGTAACAACTGCCATTTTTGTAGTATCTTAAGAGCAGTATCATCAGTAATATGTGTCAGCCTGCAATAATAAAGGCCACATAACACTGCCAGTCCCTCCTGGAGAAGAACAGAAGTTGATAGTTTTTGGGTGTGAGATAAGGACTCTAAATTACAACTATACAGGTATATCTCTAAGTTTTATTGTTGTCTCTCTAAATAGTTTATTAATATACCTAGAATATTCCTTCTTGTTACTCTATTAACTACCTCTGTTCTAGTTGTATATCTGTCCAATTTTCCAAGGGATGTTCAGCAAATCTGTCCTTCAGCAGAAAAGCTTATCTCAGTCAGATAAAATCAGATAATCTGATTAACATTTCAAATTATTGATCTAGTTTAGACAATCACAGATAATGAAAAGAAAGGTTATTTTCTGTTGAGCAGGTATGGAAATTTAAGAAGATGTCTCAGATATCTAGGGAAAAAAATTTTGGACTTTTTGCCAGGAGAGTTCAGTTCCTGACTGTTATATTCCTGAAAGATCTGCATCAGGTTTTCATGATAGGCACATTATTTTCTGAAAACTTGGGTATTGTAGATAATTTAGCAATTTTGATGAAATTATTATTGTCTATATTTTTGTCTGCTGTTCACATATGTTCATATCTATATGAGGAAGTATATTATCCTTGAGATGTGTCCATAAATTATGAATAACTCTAATGATTTCCTACAAAATGGCACGGAATTTAGATTTTCCCTGTAATGTGTATATTTGTTTATGGAGTAATATTTACCATTTGAAGTGTATGAGTCCTAGAAACAACAGAGAAATTAAAAATTAAGCTTAAAATTAAGCTTTCCTTTTGGGTCATTTGCTGTTTTTGTAGATAGACAGAGTCTTTAAAAGAGGAAATTTCTTGATCAGTTACTTAAAACATATAGATTAGGATTAAGTGTTGACTTCACCTTAACTTCCTCTATATTCTTTGCTTTTTTTTTTTCAAGAGCTGTTATTCAAACAACACTTGAATATCCTTTATCTATTTTGTTTAGGGTTGTCTTGGAGTGACTTTATTACGTGTCCCATATTGACTACTCTATGCCAGAAAAATTAATCTTTTGCCTTTCTGTGCCTTTAAACTGAACCCTAGAGGGGAGAGAAATTAAAAAACAGCCAGTGGAACTTTTTCGAAGCAGTTCTGTGCGTCAAGGTTGCTACTCCTCTCAGTGTGGTTCTTCTGCTGTGGGGAGTATAGCTGCTGTTGTTGCTGCAGAGAGGGGAGGAAGCACCCTTGCTTGCTTTCCAGCCAGCTCTGAGCTCTGTTTTCTTTGGAGAGAGATGAAGAGTTAAACTCCTGTGTTTTCCTGAGACTTTGGTTTTCTTCTTCTTCTCTCCTGGACTTGTTTGGAAGACCAGAACATCAAAACCTCACTGGGAGACCTTCCACCGGCCTGGAGGGGGAGGGGGGCCCCCATGCCAACCCAGCTGCCAAGAGGAGAGAGAGAGAGACCACACTCATAGAAGGACTCTAAAATCTTCCAGGTTTTCTCTCCACAGCGAGAGATTTTATTATTTAGCATTATTATTCTTTTCCTGTGTGTTTGTTAAATAAATAGTTTTGTACCTTCTTCACTTTCCTCTGAGGAAATATTCATTTTTTTTCCAGAACCTAGCGGGGGAGGAGTGACTACAACCTGCTTTCTATCAGAGGATATTTTTCTTCTTTTTTCCTCTGAATTTGTCTCAAACCAGGATAGGGTAATCAGTAAATTTATATAGAGACTTTGCAAAATTTCAGCTATTTTAAAACCTATTCTCATAAAAAATTATACCTATATATATAGGCACTATAAAGTATCACTTTGGATCAAAGCATCCAGCTATTAATTCTTACACTTTAATACATTGCAGATGATTTAAGGTGAAGGGCTCAACTCTCTCCTGCAATGAGTCACTTAGCAGGTTAAGCAAAGAAATCTCTATAGTAAACAGCTTCTCACTTCTGAAAGAACAAAAGCTTTTCCTCCTTTTTCTCTATACCAGTGTATGAACTTCTCATTCTAAATGCTCAACTGAAAAAACACTTTACTTCATTAGTCATTTATGTTCCTACAGAGCTCTCCCTGTATTGTTATTGCTTGATTTCCAAGTCCTTTCCTGAAGAGGCATGACCAGGGGAAGTTGCTAGGGAAAGAGTGAGAACAGCCTCTATATTTAGTCTCACAATCTCTCAGCTCTGTTCTAAACAACAGGAGATTTCAGTGGCAATCATAACAGTTATTTTTTAATCCATATTTGCCTTATACTCTCTGTGTTCTCCCTCCTCAGATATATCTGTTAAGCGTGATACAGTCAGAAGCATCGCAGTGGTGGTGAGCACATCTCATACAACTGATCCAGCTTCTCAACAAAGGTTTCTTTGGAAAACATATTTCTCACTGATATGGCAGAGATAATGGGCTTGAAGCAGTGATAGAGTAGCTGCTTACTTTCATATATACTTTCTTAACTTGCACCCTTCAATCTGTATTGCAATAACTTCAACTCTGAAAATTATTTTGAAAGATGATTTATGAGGTTAAAAAATAATTATTGATATTCCTCCTGTAGCCTGATGATCTTCTCATGTGTAGTTGCAGATAGTGAACACTCAGTTACGTGTTACATGCCAGACAGAAATGTGGAAGTGGAAAATGTTTGCAAAACTCAGCATTTTTAACTAAACCCCAGAACTTTCTGAGATATGTTACTATCTCTTTGTCTATAATGCAACTTTACTTTTGTAATCCAACTTTTTAATGTTGCACAAGGATGCAGAATTATGACCCTATTAGACAAGAATTCGAACACTTCTCTCAAGGTCAGGAGAAACTGAATGAAATTAATTCTGCTGAAATGATACTTAGTATTTTTTATAAACCCTTGGACTGCTTTTTTTGCAGAGGAACAACCATTTCAAAGTACTTTGTGATGGCTTCTTGGATAACAGTGTATTTGATATATACAGCATATTAATAAAGTTATATTTGTTCTTTTTCCCCCAGCTTTTTTCTTTTTAAAGCTGCTTGAGAGCTCAAACTGCCAGAAGACTATATATTATGAGCTAAGCTACACTTTGATTAAGAAAATAGTTCCATTCATTTCACTAGCACAGTTCCTGAAGTATAGGACAATGTAATTAAACCACAAAACGTATACTGATTTATAGTATTTGCACTTCCTATTTTGAGTATCATTTTCTATTATTTCCAGAAGATATTGCAAGCAGTATCTTCAAAATAAAAAAAAATAAGTCTGTTTATCAAACCTGTCAGTCTTCCATCTTCATAATCTTTTTGTTTTCTGTGCCCTTGTCACTTTGATTTGGTGACATAGTTCATATTCCCTTTCTCTCAGACGCAACTTTATTCCTGATTTTCTTTCTCCCGTCAGCAGCAGAGGGTAGTGGGGAATGGAGGTTGAAGTAAATTCACCACATATTGCCTCTGTTGCTTTTTCCTCCTCAGGGGAAGGACTCCTCACACTTTTCCTCTGCTCCAGTGTAGGGTCCCTCCAATGAGAGACAATCCTCCATGAACTTCTCCAACTTAAGTCCTTTCCACATTGCAGGTTTTCACCAACTGCTCCAGAGTGGGTCTCTTGCATGGGGTGTAGTCCTTCAGGACCAGACTGCTCCAGCATGGTCCTGCACAAGGCCAGAAGTTCTGACAAGAAACTGCTCCAGTATGGGCTTCAAATGGGATAACAGCTTCTTGTGGGTCCATCTGCACCCTTCAGGGCAGGGTCCTTCCTGGGCTGCAGGTGGATATCTGCTCCTCTGTGGATGCCCATGGATTGCACAAGGGCAGACTGTCTCACCATGGTCTTCATCTCAGGCTGCAGGGGAATCTCTGCTCTGGTGCCTGGACCACCTGCTCGCCCTCCTTCTTCACTGACCTTGTGGGCTGCAGAGCCCTTTATCTCATGTATTCTCACTTCTCACTCCTGGTGCAATTGCCCATTTTTAAAATTTTCTGTCTTCCTAACAATGTTATCCTAGAGGCACTACCACTATTACTGGTGGGTTTGGCCTTGGTCAGCAGTGGCTCTGTCTCTCATTGACACTTTTTATTGCATCTGTGAGTCTGGGCCCTGATAGGCATGGGCAAGAAAGATAAAAAATAGAACTGAATTTCAAGGAGGAAAGTGATCTGACAATATACTTCAGAGCAGCTAAACAAGTCAAACAGATTGATATAAGTCACAGCAGTGTGAACAACATCCTTATAACTAGAAAAAAAAGGCCCTTTACAGTGCTGATATAGAATATAGACTCATAGAATGATAGAACAGCAGAATCATCTCATCTTCAATGAAATCAGGTTGCTCAGATGCCCATCAGACCTGACCCTGGATGCTTCCATGGATGGAACATCTACCAGCCCTCCCCTTCCCATGAGAACATGTGTGTATGTATCTGTGTAACAAACAGAATGGAGGTGGAGGGGAAACAATAAAAATAGTACCTCATAAAGAAAGAGTATTTCTTTACTGAATAAAAACATCTAAAAATATTAGTTGATTGCCGGTTGTGCTTGTCTTTCTTCTTCTTTAAACTTAACATCTACTCTAACACTTCTTAATTAAAAATTGGAAGAAATTTAAGGGCTTATGAATGAATACATTGTACAAGAATTAAAGAATATTTATAGGACACATTACTTATTTTGGTAGCAAATCAGAAAACATGAATATGCATTATTTCAGTTCATACTATTTTTTTTAATCTGTCATGAGGAAAAACAAACAGGTAATTGATCTGACTGAACTAATTTAGTATTAATGCTGCTACCACATGTACCTCTTTAGATCTTCTGCTTTAATCAAAGATTAGTTAGGAGTTTTTTTACATTGTTTTAGCATTTCAGACTGTGGACATTCTTGGGATCGCTCTGGGCCAAATTCGTGTCTTTATGCTTAGAGCTCTATCAGAGATAAATAGAACTCTTACTGTTATCAGCTACTGTGGTAATATCTATCAGTGTGATGAAGATTGACTAAATGAGAGATTTTACTTTCTAGAGTATACACAGAGGGTTTAAGAGGTAAAAGAGATGAACGTACCTATGTGGTGCAGATTTGACTTCTAAGTCCAAAATTTAGAGGTTTAAAATCAACACTGAGGTACTTTCTAGATATAAATAGGTTATGTGTAAGTCTCTGTTTCTTAGAAAGGAGAGTTTTTATGGGCCTTGGCTATATGCTCCTAAACTTACGCCAAACTGAATAGTTAGATGTTAAATTTTGAGCACTGGGCTGTTTACCTCTATCCTGTTCACTAAACAGCCTTCCCACTGCCTTAGCTTGTCTGTGCAGCAGGAGCTGGGATCCATGCCTCTGCCTGCCAGTTGGTTGTTCTGAAGAAATGAAAAATAATTCATACTTGCTCCCTTTCTGTGGCTGAAAGATTATTTAATTACTTCATGGAAACTGGAGCGCATTCAGTGGGCAAAATTAAAAGTATATTGATGGACTAGATGACCTTTAAAGGTCCCATCCAAACCAAACTATTCTATGATTCTATGATCCAGTCAAATTTGTGACTAAATCTTTTATGTATATCTTGAGTTAGTGTATTAGTTATAGTCTTCTCTAGTAGCAAAGAACTCATCATGAGATAGTTACCTAAAAAACGAACGAGTCCCACTAAAAGTCTGTCAAATTTTATTTTACTACATTATATTTATATTAATTTATATCTGGATTAGCTGATTGAAAGTTAGCAGGCATGTCTGCAAGGGCTCCACCTTGCATCTTTTTTTGTAGATAACACTGAAACAGAATTATTTTATCCTTGGAAATCATTTTATCCGTGGAAATAATTTTATCCATGGAAATCATTTTATCCATGGAAATCAGCACAGGTACAGATAAAACTTGACAAGAAACAGTCTTTCTCATCCATATGTTCTGCAGATTCACAACTCTATAATCAGGAAATTCATTTTTGTAGATCACAGTTTTGAATGCCATCATAGAGTGTGCCTAGTCATAAGCTGATAACAACTCAGTGGTAAGCTTCTAAGTAACATTGGCTGTGGGGTTTTTATATATATAAGTATATATATATATACACATACAGATGCTTCAAGGTTTCTCTGGAAGTTATGCTACTGTACAGAAATCCTTTAAAATCCTTGTAAATCTGTTAATCTTTGTTCAGCACTTTAAGAAAAGGCAAAAACGGAGCCTAGAGAAAAAAGTTCCCGTCTGTACCCAGTGGAACTGGTGACTTTGCTTATGCAGTCCAATAACTGACTCTGTGTCAGTCCACTATGAATGTTGTATATGAAGTTCTGAAATATACTAGCAATGCAAGTTTTTATTTGATCTTTCATTATTGAGCCCCTCTAGAAATGATAATTAGTTGTGTCTCTAGAGCTAAAATATATTTGACTTGGTTGATGAGTTATAAACACATTTCAAAAAAGGAAATTATATGATATGATATACATGAAAAAACTCCCACTCTATTATGCTGGTGCTAATAATTTCTGTGTGTGGCTGTCTCATACAGCTCTAATTTACAGTTACTCATTTTCTTCAGTCTTCTGTATACAGCAGAAGCTTAGCCACAGTTTACTGACAAATAATTTAAATTTATATATAAAGAAATATATATATAGGGATTTGTCATCCTTTACTACAGTCCTGATACAACAACATATGGATATCAATAATAAACAGAGATTTATTTTGTGGTTAAGTGAAAATTCTGAAGATTTTGCCTAAACATAAGTTTCTAGTGCCATTTGAGACACCACTGGGTACCTTCCTGGCTTCTGGCTGCTGCTCCCAAGGGATGCAGGCCCCCACAGGTCTTGTATTATATCTTGCAGCCCAGTAGCAGCAACACGTATATTTGGTGGTGCTCTAATGACATGAAACATCCATCTTTAGGTAATTGAACCTTATTCCATGGTGCAAGATACAATCTGAAATAAAGTAATGGGTATGTAACTACCTGTGTGGTAATGGATAATCATATATTAGTTAACTAAGCTCTCATATCAGACAATAAAGGCTTAGCCAATAGGATGTGGAGAGCAATTTGGCTCACTATAAAAGTGATCTTAAAGCAAACACCATATTACGAATTAGCTTGCTCTCTTAAATCCATCAACTATATTTACTAGATCTCCATTGTCTACAATGTTGACACCTCATATGTGTGCAGACACTTTAATGCAGATACCTAAATATAAATGTTTTAATCTTGAGCTGTGTCTTGCCCTAGATATTTACTCTTAGATGTTAACAGCTGAGATAGTCACACCAGGATCTTTTATAGTGAATGGAAGTTTTAGATCCATTTCAGAGTTCTGCTTTTGATTAGATGAAGTACATGCCAGCAGTGCCTATTTATCTTCTTTTATTGTGAAGGGACCCTGGGGTGACTAGCTCAGCCATTAATATCTACCTGTTCCTGAAATTTACCATGTTAGTGGTTCACTAAGTTTCTTTAAGATTAGCATTGCCCACAATCTTAAATTTAATATCATTCTCAAATCCACTAGTATGCTATAAAGTAAAATATTGTCATGGCTTAACCTCATCCAGCAACTAAGTACCATGCAGCTGCTTGCTCACTCCCCCTATCCCGGTGAGATGGGAAGGAGAATAGGAAAAAGGTAAAGCCTGTGAGCTGAGCTAAGCTAAGAACAGTTAAAAAAAAAAAGGAGAGAAATAGATCTCATGAAAACAAGTGATGCACGATACAATTGCTCACCACCCAGTGACTGATGCCCAGCTTGTCTCCAGTCGGTGATTGGCCTCTCCTGGCCAAGTCCCCCAGTTTATATACTGAGCATGATGTTCTATGGTATTGAATAGCCCTTTGGCTTGTTCAGGTCCTGGCTATGCTCCCTCCTGGCTTCATCTGCACCTCCTTCCTGGCAGAGCATGAGACACTGAAAGGTCCTTCCTTTATGGCGAGCAATGTTTTGCGTAACCCAAAACATCAGTCTGTTATCAATATTATTCTTATATTGAATGAAAATACTATAACTGTACTGGTTACTAGGAGAAAAATTAACTCTATTCCAGCTGAAATGAAGACAAGTATGAAAAGCTAAAATATTTCTTTCTTGCTGCTGAATTTACAAGACCCAAAGGAACTCCTGGTTTCATGCATGTTCCTGCCATCTGCTGCTTTTCTTACTCAAAAAATGATTTACTGAGATTTTTTAGCAGATTTTTACATTTTATGTTAACTACTTAAAAAACCTTGTCAAAATAGTACCAGCAAATAACCTTCCCCCAAATAGCAATAAAATAAAAAATGCAGTATTGATAACACTTCCAACTGAAGATTAGTCTTATTTTTTAAAAAAAATCAAACCCCAGAAGTAATGTGCTAAAACTGTTGAAACATTTTTTAAAATCAATTTTCAGTCCTGTAGCAAAAATAACAACCATTTGCGCTGGTTTTGGCTGTGATAGAGTTAATTTTCTTCCCAGTAGCTAATATGGAGCTATGTTTTGGATTTGTGCTGGAAACAATGTTGATAACACAGAGATGTTTTTCTTATTGCTCAGAAGTTCTTACACAGAGTCATGGCCTTTTCTGCTCCTTACCCCACTTCAGGAGTGAGGAGGCTGGGAGTGTTCAAGAAACTGGGAGGGGACACAGCCAGAACAGCTGACTCCAACTGAGAAAATGGACATTCTGTAGCATATGGCATCATGCTCAGCATATAAAGCTGAAGGAAGAAGAGGGAAAGGACATTCAGAGTGATGGTGTTTGTCTTCCCAAATCACTGTTATGTGTGATGACGCGCTGCTTTCCTGGAGATGACTGAATACCTGCTTGGTTTAGGAAGTGGTGAAGGAATTCCTGGTTTTGCTTTGCTTTCATGTGTGGCTTTAGCTTTACCTGTTAAAATGTCTTTATCTCAACCCACCAGTTTTCTCACTTTTAAGCTTCTGATCTCTCCCTCATCCCACCAGAGGGACATGAGCAAGCAGCTGTGTGGAGTTTAGTTGCCAGCTGGGGCTAAACCATGACAAAATTTAAGGCAACAATATGCCTTCAATGAGGTAAGCAGCTCTCAGATCTTTGTATTGATGTCAGTTTGAAGATACATGGTGCAATGTAGTTTCTTTTGTGTCTTATATTAAATTGAAGCATCAAATTACACTTGACTCTGGTGCTTCAGCATAGTAGAAAGTCTGAAAATAATGCTAGACAGGAATCAACTTAATTAATACGGAATTTTTACTTACATTTGCATGGCAAGGTTTGGGTGTTGGAGGGGCTACAGGGTTCACTGATGTGAGAAACTACTGGGAGCTTTACTTATATCTGACAGAGCTGGTGCCAGGTGGCTCCAAGACAGACCCACTGCTGGCCAAGGCCAAGCTCATCAGCGACAGTGGTAGTACATCTGGGATAACACAGGAAGGGGGAAAAACACCTGTGCAACTGTGATAGGAGTGAGAATATACGAGATACTGAGATCAGTGAAAAGAGGGGAAGTTGTGCTCCAGGCACCAGAGGAGACAGTCCTCTGCAGCCCATGGTGAAGACCACAGTGAGGCAGTCCACGAGATCAGGTAGATAACTAAAGGAGATGTAGGTAGGCTGTTCTGGAGCAGGTTCCTGGCAGAACTTGTGAGCCTGTAGGGGTCCCATGCCTGAGCAGTCTGTTCCTGAAGAACTGCACACTGTGGAAGAGACCTACACTGGAGCAGTTTGTGAAGAACTGGAGCCTGTGGGAAGGACTTGTGTTGGAGAAGTTTGTGGAGAACTGTTTCCCATTGGAGACATTCCACACTGGAGATGAGAAAGAGTAGGAGGAGCCCTCCTTCTGAGGAGGAAAGAATGACAGAGATATGATGAAATGACTGAAATTCCCATTCCTTGTCATGGTGTTCCAACCTTAAGGGCAAGGAGGCTCTCAAGATTTGCAGATGCTCATGTTCTAAAAGAAATGACAAAATTCAGAGGGTCTGTAAAAATAAATTACAAAGTTTTATTAGTAAATTATACATTTGTCATGGAAAGCTAAATTAGTACATTAGTTCCTTATAGCATAAACACACAGTGCTGGGTTTTTAATAAGGGGAAGAGGGAGGGAGAAAGGAAGGAAGGAAAAGATCATCAGTTGTGGTTTCTACACTCTCTCCTTCTGCTGGTGGAGGTGGAAGGAGGTAGAGGAAACCAGAACTAAAGGTAAGCCTGAGAAGAAGAGAGGGATGAAGGGAAGGTGTTTCTAAGATTTGGTTTTATTTCTCATTGCCATACTCTGATTTGATTGGTAATAAATTAATTTTCCCCAAGTTGTGCCTGTTTTACACTCCACAGTAACCGGTGAGTGATCTTTTCCTGCTCTTCTCTTGACTGACAAGCCTTTAATTTTATTTTCTCTCCTCTGTCAAGCTGAAGAAGGAAGTGATAGAACAGTTTTGGTGGGTACCTGGTATCGAGCCAGGGCCAAACCATCACATATGTATTCTGTACCTGAAATAAATTGTATATGTGATCCATGGAACTATTAAAATAATATAATTTAAAATTATAATAGTCATGTTAGAGAGAGAGGATAAAATTAGGCATGCTACTGAAGGTGAAGGCTAACGCGTGCCTGGATGCTGCCGAGTTCTCTCACAGCCCAGCTAACCCACGCGGCAGCAGCAGGGGGTGTCAGGGGCTTTGAGGCAGGATCTGTCCCGGGAAAATAAGTCACTCATGCGTCTTTGGTGAATAAAGGAGGCAGGGAGTCCTCCCTGGGTGATTCAGTCCAAGTTTATTCCAGAATTCTGGAGCAGCAGACTCACAGACTGAACTCAGAAACGAACAACCCAGAAAGACAGAGAGCAATAGACTGTAGGCACTTTTAGCTGGGGGTGGTAACCTGGGAATGGGCCAATGGGAGACTGGGATGGAAAGGGCTAGGATGGACAAGCATGGGTAATCAATAGGAGTAAGGAGAGGGATAGGGAAGGTCAGTGCACCTATGACCTGCTGAGAATTAGGGACTGACAGGGAAGATGCTGGAACAGGAGGTGTGTTTTTAGGTGATTGATAGGGAAGAGGCTGGAAGAAGGGCTGGAGTTGGGGGGGGAGTTTCGGGGATTTACATAATAAAGGGTGTATACATTTAACAGAATGTGCCATTATAGAACAGGGTGGAATAAACCATTATGAAGAGGCAGACAAAAACACAATACCACAGAAGGCTTAATACTAAATTGAGACATATGAAGGGAGCTTCTGAAGTAGTTATGCATCTTATCAAGGTGCAAAACTATATTTCACATCACTGAATACTCTTAATTAGGATTTATGTTCTTTCATATCTACCAGTAATAACTTCTTGTCAATATTAATTAAAAAAATATAAAACAAGTTAGATGGATAAAATATGTTCTTTGTTTCTCATACACAGAAAAAGGGCTTTCTCACTGTATTTTTTCTCACCCTGAGTTTCTCTTTGCAGGAACAATTTATGCCACTTTTCAGAACCTTGATGAATCAGGTGTCCCCATGATTTCTCATTTTGTGTGTCTGAAAATGGAAACACCTAAAATCATTCATTCACTCAAAAATTTGAGTTATCTTGTGTATATACTATTTTATATTTTCTTTCAGTATTTGAAAATGATCACTATAATGTTATATTAATAAGGATGTTCTCAGTGACTATGATTTGAAAAAAGCATATCCATAAAACTTGCAAAACATATAGCTTCAATTTTATTACATTTCCCCACAGAGTTAGCAGTGAAAACATTTCAAAATCATAATATTATATCAGAGGCAGAACTGAAAGGCTTTTAGAAATAAACCAGTCTGATTTACCTGTCTAAGTAAGATGAAATGGAAAAAATAAACTCTATACAATGGCAAGAGATGTAAATTAAAAGAAATTATTTGGCATCTGAAGTGTCATTTAAAACATAGATGAGGAAAGATTTTTAAAAACTATGGTAGGACAGAACTAGTGTGAATTGGCAGACCTCCACTGGTTGCCTTGGAACTTTGCCGATTTCATTAGCTGAGGATCTGAGTTTATAGGAGTTTTAACTTCACAGCATCCCTTAAATCACTGGGAATAAGACGCCTTAGTGACTCAGTAAATCAAGGCAAGACCAAATAATTATTAAAAAATAAATGAGAACTGTTCTTCAGTGCAATACAATTTTATTTTGAATAGCACTTCATACAAATGCATCCCCAAAAAAGCCATAAATAATAAAATTATGTAGTTTAGTAATAAATAATAGATTAAAAGCTGTTAAGGGTGTTGGAGGAACAGTTTCATCTTATATTCAGATTGGAGCAAAGATTTTGTGGGATGAAACAGGGCAAGGATGCTAATTTAATCGTAGAGGAAGAATACTCACCCCAAAATCTGAATGAAAGTACAAGAAAAAATGAATTTTCCTGGCTGAAGTCTTACACGAAAATAAATCTATATTTCTTTACTCTCTGGAGAGAAGTTCAATCACCAGATAACAGGCTACTCAGGAACTGGGAATATTTTCAGACCTCCTGAAAGTCAAGCTGTTTTGCCTCACTAAAAGAGAGCATAGCCTGAGAAAGTTTTATCATATTGAGCCTGTGCAGAGTTTTATGTGAAGAAGAGAGTTAGTCTCTCGGTCCTGCAGTTCACTCCCCAGGTGAGAGACTCTTTAAAAGAATAATCTAGACAATTTATTTGTTTGCTTGTCTCTTAAAAATATAGGGTGAAGGAGAAAGAAATACTACTGGGGGAAGATGGGAGCCTGTCATTGAAAGAATATTCCCCTATGGCACAGAGAGGAAAGGATTTTCCTTTTTACTTTTCCTTACTCTTGATTTCCAGCACAGCAGTGTTTTTTTTCTAGGTGCTTCCTGTCTCCACACCTGACTCACTCTAGTGAGTCATATGCTGAGGGAACATTCTAGCGGTTAGGCATTACAACAGTGTTGTGGTGACCAACTCGCTAATGTGCACAGCTTTAAGCTAAAAATTATGTCTTTTAATGCTTATATATTTATTCTTTCTAGTGTGACTGTCTTTTGAAAAATTATTTTATTATACGTATTCCAGTAAGGAAGTTTTCAGACATACACCTCAAAGCTTGGAGAAGGTAAAAAATTAATTTTGCAAGGGTGACCTGCTGACAGAGAGCTCATTGAAATTGACTGGAGATGCAGTGATGAAAATGGAGATAGGATAGGATGAAAAGAAGGGCTGTTCAGAAGGAAGAAGAAATCAGAGGGTCAAAGGGAAATTTGAAGACACTCACAGCAGCGAGTGATTGACACACAATAGTCCCTGGAGAAGATGCAAAATTAGCAGAGCCTCCTGTTCCTCCTGTTCTACCTAAGAGTCTCTTAGTTTTATATTCTGGTCCTACAGTAACTGGCAGCATATCTGACATGTCTGACAATTCATTTGTCCATTTTGAAGAACATTTTGATAATAAATTCTTTCCTTTCTCTTTTTTCACAAACTCAGTCAGTTCTCCTGGAAAATGGGAATTGTGGATAGGAGTGTATAGTTAGTTCCAAATCTTTATAAAGCATTCCCAAACTTCATAATAAATTAAGAAGCCCCCATGTTTGGAAATACTCTATGAATCAGGACAGCAGGGTCATCACTTTCTTCCTCCAAGACAGGTAAACTTGGTAAAATAAAATAAAAGAATTTTTTAAATCCTTACATATGAGACTCTAGACAGCTTTTTGAAGTATTTTGGAGCAGTGCAAGTTATTCAGTAACAATTCCAAAGACAATAAGCCCTCTATGACTAGTCTGCTAGACTCAGATTTTGTTAATGTATGCACACATTTAACACACAAATAATATATACTTTACATATAGCCAAATGCTATGGACAGATACGTGTCAGCTGTCATGCTGGACCTTTGCATTACAAATGTATGAGGGCTGGTGACCAGTCGTGTCAAATGTGTTGCTTCTAAATTGTAAAATATAAAGTGTTTTCAGTAAAAACAAACACCTGTTTGAGGTAATATGATAAAAGTAAGAGAAGAATTTAAAAATGTGTGCATATAAAATTATACTGTTACTGGGAGTCTTTAGATCTATTTTGTTCCAGACAAAGATTAGAATGGAGGTATCATATAAGGTACTAGTGTATATCTGGGCCTTCACAAGCTTAAGGATGCCTCAGCCTCATGTTGAATGACTTGCACAGCTACTTTAAAAATTACGGTCTTCCTCTGCCCTTGAGAGCTCACTTGCTTCCCTTCAAAACAGTCTCCAAGACACTTCTGTCTTCATTATATATTTTTATATTTACATTCAAATTTAATTTTGAAATTTTTATAATCTATCATTGAACAGAATACTTTTGCAGGCCATGACAAAGTAAAGGATTGTATTATTGCTTATACTCTCTAATGCAAAGTTTGTAATATTAATGTCTTGTTATTTGGAGTTATTTTTCATCTTAAATTGTGAAAGACAAAAAAAGAAAAGTACACTTTTAATGCTGAAGTACTGTACAAAAGGTTTTTATATGTAACTACAGTAACAATAGCTATTTTCCCAGTGGAAAAGACCCATTTCCCTCACTTGACAAACATCACTTCCATATACTTGTTATTCCTGCACGTTCCAGTGATTAGTTGGGCAACTGTGAGAGTTATTTACATCTTTCTTCCCTGCTAGAGCATTGCGGCCCAGGGAGAGTGGGAAACCTTGGTTAATATTAATGAAATAATTTGGGACACGGAGCAGAGCACTAACTTCTGCTGTCTGGGCAGTAATATTATTCCTCATTAAAGCTTGTGGAAGTTCATCTCACATTCAATTACAGATGCCTAAAAACTGTCTTGCAGGCAATCTATGCTCCTTAGACAAGAGAAAAGGGTGAGGAAAAGATCTGTTTCTCCTCTGAGATTTTCTGCTCTCTTTGCCAACCAGCTGGGAGATTTTGCTAAGTGACTTGTTGGTCAGAGAGATGTCATACTGAGAGATGATGAATGACTCTGGGCTTCTGCTCTAAGACCTAGCAGAAATAATGCCATAGTCTCAAAGGAATATTGGAAGTTTTATCAGTAACAGCTTCAGAAAAGCAGCCACATTTATAATGTTGTTCTAAATTCTAGACAAGTAAAAGCTCTGCTTTTTGTTTGGTTGTTTTGTTTCGTTTCGTTTTTTTCCTGAGAGCATAGCATTTTGTACACTGGTAACCCTTTTGAATATGAATCTAATGGGGTTGTATTTGTTCAGTAACGGGTTGCAGGGGCTCGAAGTTCAGGAGGAAGAGAGGAAGCAGACAGGTCATACACCAGTTATGCCAAATGCTGGTTTATTCCCTAGCTTGTGTTTTATTATGAGCTTTTTTCTCTAATCACTATAAAAACACATTATTCTTTGGGAAATACACAGTTTAGAACCACATCATAAAGGCAATTTTTATAGGTTATAAAAAGAGGAGACAGCTAATGGAAATTATGGAAATTATGAACTTCAAAATTATGAAATTATGAATTCAAACTTGAATTTGAATTGTGTTTTGAGTAAGGCGCTTTGCTTTTCAAAATCTTTGAAATTTGAAATAATTTTCCCCCCTAAATCTCTTTACTTCTGCCTCATTGAAGATAATACATTCTGTAATAAGGAACTGGCTGATTGTGCTCAAAGAGTCTGGTCAATGTCTTGATGTCCAAGTTGAGACCAATGAAAAGTGGCATTCTTCAGGAGTCAGCTTTGAGACCAGGACTTTCTAACATCTTTGTTGGTGTCATGGACAGTGGGATTGAATGCACCCTGAACAAGTTTTCCAGTAACACTGATCTGAATAGTGTGGTTGACACACTGAAGGAAAGGGACATCCAGATGGACCTTGACAGGCTTGAGAGATGGGCCTGTGTGAACCTCATGAAGTTCAACAAAGCTGAGTATAAGGTCCTGAACACGGATTGGGGAAATTCCAAGCACCACTGCAGGCTGGGCAAAGAATGGATTTAGAGCAGCCCTGAGGAGAAGAACTGGGGGGTATTGGTTGATGAGAACCTCAACATGAACTGGCAAATATGTGCTTACTGTCCAGAAAGCCAATTGTGTCCTGGACTGCATCTAAAGGAGTGTGGCCAACAGAATAGTGGAGGCAATTCTGTCCCTCAACTCTGCTCTGATAAGATCCCACCTGTGTCCAGCTCTGGGGACCCCAACACAACAAGGACATGGACCTATTGTCACAACTCCAGGTCAAAAATGATTGGAGGGCTAGAGCACCTCTCCTATGAAGACAAGCTGAGAAAGTTGGGGAGAGAAGAGAAGGCTTCCGGGTGACCGAATTGCAGCCTTCCAGTAACTGAAAGAGGCCTACAACGAAGCTGGAGAGGGACTTTTTATAGGGGCATTTAGTGATAGGAAAAGAGAGATGGCTTAAAAGTAAAAGAAGGTNAAGAAGGTAGGTTTAGATTAGATACCAGGAAGAAATTCTTTACTGTAAGGGTGGTGACATATTGGATCAGGTTGCCTAGAGGTGTTGTGGCTGCCCTACCACTGGAAGTGTTTAAGGCCAGGGTGCAATGGGCTTTGAGCAACCTGGCATAGTGGAAGATGTCTCTGTCCATGGCAGGGGTTTGGAAGTAGATGATCTTTAATGTTCATTCCAACTCAAGCCATTCTGTGATTCCATGATTTTTTGTAAGATATTATGAAAAAACATGAATTCACATTATAAAGCATAATTTCACAGTCTATTTGGCACTGGACATATATTTTAGTTAGAAACCAGAATTTACCTGCATCTGAAGAATCAACACATGCAGGACAGGACATAACTACCACATATTTCCTGGTGTTTAATGCTTTTTCCTTCATTTCCTTTTTATTAGGAGGGGGAAATGAATTTGAACCCAATTGCAATGAAAGGATCCTAAAATAACATATGTTAAAACTTGAAAATATTAATTTAAATTCTGGACTGTAATTGATTTTTCTGACTTAACAAGAAATTTGCTATACTGGGGTATAGAAGCTTTAGAAGTGAAATCCGAAATTGGAAATGGTCATTATGTGCAAGATACTTTACACATTGTTTTCCTAGTTTAGACTGAAATATCTTCTTTGGAGGACAGTCTTCACTGCTTGCAAGTGGGGCATTTTTCTACCTGAAATTCTGTTCAGTTCCTTTTTTAAGTACTCATGAACTCTAAGGCCTCTCTCACGTACTTTAAGCTTCCTGTTTTGAATCTGATCATGACTTTATTTGCTGGTTTAGCAAACAGTACAAAGCTATGGCATTCTCAGCATGCTAATAACAACCAGCTCCATATCCACATAGCCTGGCAAAGTGGTCTAGTCTGAGAATTTGTTTATACTTTGGTAATATTTCCCTTTTTTTTTTTATTAAGTAGCATTTTAAAAAGATTTCTAGATGGTTTTCGTTTGATTCGTAGAGGGATTTTTTTCCTTAAACCATTACTTTAGCTTTTAAAGCATACATTTTTAACAGTTCATTTAAGTATGGTCTAAATGCTTATGATATTTAGAAAAATAAATAACAATTAGGTGAAAGTTTAAAAACAATGTGCTGAGCACACAAACACTGATTTCAATGATATTTTTGGTGGAGTTGGAACAGAAAGGCTGAATACACACTTTCAATGGTTAGATTTAAATGACATATCATAACAGCTCCAAAGGAGCTGTTACAATCTACCCAGTCAATGATCCATGAACAAAGAAAGATTTACTCAATTTGCAACCGACACCTTCGAACATGTTAAAAAATAAACAAACTGTCCCATGCTCTGCTAATCCACACAGAAATTTCTTCCTTTATTCACAGGTAGTGCACCCATCTTTTGCTTCGTCCTTGTAGTTCTCTTTACTCTGCCTTCTAAAGTATTTGAAGAACTGGAAATGAGAAAATATTTTAGTCTGCTTTGATATTACTGACAATGGTATTTTCAACTCCTGGGAAGAAGGGTGGAACATTTGTAAATCTATATATTGCTGTGGTTGAACCCCAGCCTCCAACTAAGCCCCACAAAACTGCTCACTCACCCTCCCTCAGTGGGGTGGGGGAGAGAATCAGAAGGATAAAAGTGAGAAAACTCAGTGGGTTGACAGTTTAATAGGTAACGTAAAAAACTGTGCATGGAAGCAACATGAAAGAAGGAATTCACTCATCATTTCCCATGGACAGGAAGGTGTTCAGCCATCTCCAGGAAAGCAGGGCTTCATCACTCATAACAGTGGCTTGGGAAGACAAAGGCCACCACTCCGATTGCTACCCCTCACTTCCTTCTTCTTCCCCCACCTTTCTGTGTGGACCATGATGCCACACGGTATGAGATAACTCTCTGATCAGCTGGGATCAGCTACCCTGGCTGTGTCCCCTCCAAATTCCTTGTGCATCCCCAGCCTCCTCGCTCCTGGGGTGGAGTGAGGAGCAGAAAAGACCTTAACTCTGTGCAAGCACTGCTCAGCAAAAACATCCCTGTGTTACCAACATTGTTGCCAGTACGAATCCAAAACACAATGTCATACAAGCTACTGTCAAGAAAATTAACTCTATCCCAGCCAAAGCTAGTACATGTATTTACTAGTGACAGGAGAATGAGTTTTCAGCTGAAGCACAGACACAAAAGCAGGTTTGGACTAATTATCTATTTTTCCCAGTACTTTTGCTCCTTGTTTGAAAAAATGGATTTACTGACTTCTTTAAACTGCAATTCAGTGCAGAAAAAAAAAATCTACAAATGTACATAAAGATGAGGCAGTGATAAGTATCAGAGACATTTGTATTTAGAACTTATTGAAAATAATCCTGTGGAAAATCCCTAGGAAGCCAATATACTCCATGTGAATAGATAATAGTAGACTTACCTTTTGTATGATATCTTCTTCTTTGTTTTAATGGCATGACATAATTAATTTCCAAAAAAATTAAGTAGGTATGTGAAAAATACGTAACCTGCAGACGGAATTCCTGTTACCTAGAGGTGAGATGCTGACTGATGTAGACTAAATGACTAATTTTACTTGATCAAATGTTAATGTTGCATATAAAATACTTGAAGCGTCTAAGGGGTTTTTTGTGTGTTTTGTATACCAATTTTTTTTAAACTGTCTAATAGTACAAATTGTTAGTACAGTTAAAATAAAATGTCACAATGCATTTTAGGTCTCAGTTCTACTGTTTTTCAAGGGGGATCTGGAACACATATTTAACCTGTACAGTGTAAAGAACTGTATATGTGTATTTAGGAGGGAAAAAAAGGCTGAAATATTCAATTTTAACCAAAATTACTTATTTGGTATTTGCACAATCTCCAAGAACTTATGATTTTAGGATTTACAGGTGCTTGGAGAACATTGAACAGATAGGAAATTGAGACAGGAAATTCATAAATTCTTAGGACACAGCACAGTAATTAATAAGCAGAACAAAATTACCAGCTGAGCAATACAGTTACAAAAGAGTGAATGGCACTATCCTAGTTTTTTTCCTAGTTCTTTAGTTTCAAATATTTAAAAAAACCCACAAACAAACCATAATGGAGCATATAAGTAGTCATTAACATAAAAACCCAACATATGGAGCTGCAGTACACAGGGTAACAGTCCATAATTCTTTATAAATATCAGTCCATAATTCTTTAGAAATACATTTATTTCCTTTAACTATGTCTTAAAGATTCAGAAGTTGTATATGGAGGTGTTACACAGAGAGAACTGAGAGTAACATATAAATTATTCCAACTCATAAGTTGTCTTATGTCTGTTTACTCAAATCTGGAGTGAACATAAACCATTATTCATTCCTAAACAGGTTGACAGTTTCAATGAAGTACTTGATTTAAAATGGACTTCCATTAACTATACACTGAATTTTATATCCATAATACGTAAAAAGAGGAAAGGTAAGATCAAGGTACTGTAGTTTTTTCGGACTTATGTATTTTTTTAATTTAGATATGACTTGGTAAAAAAAAAAAAAAAAGAGCGTATTTATAAAAAATACATTATACCAAATACTGGCATTCTCCCAAAATAAAGAATTCCTGTACATTTGGATTAAGGAGATATTCATTATTATGAATTACATGTTCTAAAATTATGAGGTTTTTACTAACTATGAAAAATATCCAGAGAAATTCTATATGTTACTTAAAATCTAAGGAAAAAAGTGTGTTTTGAAATCTGATCACACATTTTCAAAGCCTGACTAAACTAAAAAACTAAAAATAACACAGTATGAGTGCTAAATTTTAAAAGGACTTATATTTTTTTGTCAGAGCCCCATTTAGTGAGTTGAATAAAATTCCTAGATACACTTTCATCTGTAATCTTCACATATAACATACGTTAAGTAGATGTGCCTATTGCAATACATGTATTAGGTTTAACTTTAAGAAAACACACATGGACACAGAAATACACATCCACCCATCCATTCACCCAACCATCTGACTATCTGTGAAAGAAATGTATATACCAAGCATCTATTCACCAAATGTGATGGAAATGTTGCATTAAACTAAGCAAAAATAGTATGTGTTCTCTATCCTATATTTATCATTATTCTGTATTGAAATAGAAAAAATTCTCAATCTAAACAATACCAACCAAATAGAGCAAAGATAACATCTGATGCAAGTTGTCATAAACCTGGTGACTTCAAATGAATGCCTCTGCTTTACAAAAGTTTAGCTGCTAGACTTGTAATCTTATTACTCACTAACTCTATGCACTTTATATCCAGTCTTGGGATTTGAGTACTCACAGGTTTGTTTATTATTCTGAAGATTCTGAAATTAAATATCTCAGTTTCTTGTGAAATATAGTCTACCTAACATAAAATACAAAGGTATTCTTTTCTATACTTCTCTAAGAACCTCTTGCCATTTCTGCAGAAGAGGTAGATATTCAGGTCCATTTCTTTTCCTGGTGTCTGATACTAGACTTTTGTGAAATTTTACTTAGCTTTTGCTGCTTTCATTGTTTCTTTTTAGTGCCTCTCTCTCCTATCCTGGTACCATACCATACTCAGCTGAATTTTATGTGCTTTAGAGTCAAGTAAACTCAAATCAGTGCATTTCTGTGTGTTGGTATAGAATGTGAAGTGTGAATAGCTCCTGATCTGAACTTCTATTTCACTTAAATTTTATAATTCTAACAATAATGGGAATTTTTCTCCTTGTTAGAAGATTTTTTCAACTGCTGTAGGCAAAGGTAAGGTTACCATTGTACTTGCCATAAGTAGAAGCAGCGTTAAGAGGTCCCTTGAGGATCATATGTACTTTACTG
>WEIV01000113.1:180736-199599 GCA_013390005.1 Calyptomena viridis
CTGTCAAACTGCATGCACTGATCATAAGATGCAGTGTTGACTCCCTTCTCATAATTGCCTCACATATTTCTAGCATCGTACCTTGGCCTTTCTCTTTTTCATGACTTCACATGCCAGACAATTAGTTGGCGGGTTGTTAATCTGGTAGCCAGCTGCTCCTTGCACATGGGTCAAGGGATAGACAAGAAAGCAGGGCTTTGTACATCAGCTAGGGCGGTGCTTTTCAGGGAAGAGTTTATGCTGAAAGGACCCCTGTAGAACACGTATTATTTGGTTGCCATGTGTCTTTTAAAAACCTCTCTTATCAGGTAACCCCATATGGTTCTCCAGTTGTGCTACATCATCTGGTACTCTAATTGCTTTCTCGGCACACAACTTGATACAGCATATCCTCATGAGCTGAGGAAAGTGAAGTTTAACCAGCTGAAAATACATGTTTAGCTGAAGAGGTGAAGGAGATCTCCATTTTGAGTAATTCTCATCTGTTATACTAAACTATGAAATAAAGGTGGAGATTGTTTCTGGGGCTGAGGTATTCTCAGTGTAATACAGCAATAAATTAATTATTACTTTCCGATCAAATCTTGTTTCATTAGAAAATATATGTACATCTGCACTGCTGAAATTTAAATAGATTCAAAGGAAGAAGATGCTTATAGTATCAGCTCTACATGTAGGGAGCTGCCACTCTGTTCAAAAGAAGAATCAATGATGTTCAGAGGTTTTGGAACCACAGGAAAAGGACAAGTAGCATCCATGAGACAGCACAATTTCACATTTATAATAGGTACACATCTTGATCATATCATTAAAATTAATCATATTATTTTATGGTTATTTAACTGAAAAAGTATTTAGAAAGCCATTATTAGGATGCATTTTTGTCGAGAAAATATACCGGCTGCCGGAACAAAAATTTAGGAACTATGAGCCACAAAACCAGAACCATAACCTAAACCCCACCATGAACTTATTAATCAGGAGAAATCAAGCTTGGCTCCATGGAAAAAGGAGGAGAAGAACAGAATGAAACACATCAGACAGACAGCCTAGGATAGTCTGGTGGGGGTGATCTGAATGAAGGGGAGGCAAAATTTGGCTTGATACAAAGAGCAGAGAGGAAGTGGAGAAGAAGCTAAGGGAAAGAAAGAACAACAAAAAGCATCAAAGCACTTTCCTTTATTCTGTTGAATCATGTTTAAGAGATTTTCCTAAAAGTTAATGTTGGTTGCAGAGCTGAAGAGTATACAAAAGTTAACCGACAAAGTGAAACATGTGCAATAATATTATTTAAGGTTCACAAGTTTAATTTTTGTATTTTCCTATTAAACATTTCTTAATACACCTACCTTGAACTTTTCTATTCTGATATCATATATTAATAAAGATACGCAATATCTAGTCCCATTTCTGATATGCCAGACTGAAACTTTTGGCTTCAAAATGCAACCTTGCACCTTTAGTTTCCTTAATGCCTCCCTTTCTGTCCATTCATCATTGTCTTGACAGAAAACTTTGGGTGAATGTAGTTTGATAATAGAATGACACAATAATTTTACTTAAATACTCCTTTTTTTTTCTTTCATATCAGATATGGCCTATGTTTCACAATGTATGGTTAAAATTCAGAAATGTTATTCCAGAAAGATTTATTAGAGCAAACTCTGAAGATTTTTTTTGCAAGTCTATGATACCCCATAGTGCTCTTAAACAGCACAGGGATGAAATGCATACCCCAAAAAATCAGTAATCTTATTCTGTTGTTCAGCTATCTGACCTGAACACATGTTTCTAACAGGAAATACTTTTTCCCTGGTCTAAAATATTCTATTAACTTCTGAGCATTTGCTTCAAAATCCCTATNNNTTGCTTCAAAATCCCTATAATTCCCTACTTTTTTCTGAAGTAGCAAAAAAATATCTATGAAGTTAGACCACCTAAAGAGCAACTACAAAGCACCTGAGAGGCATCCATAATTTCTACACCAGTTGTAAACAATTTAAAAGTATCAGATTTGCAGCTCATGTCAGATACTGGATGTCCAGAGTAGTCAAACATACACAAGATACACTTTCTAAAATTATTTCTGTAGCATATAAAGCTGTCAATCTGTTTGCATAATCAGAAATAAGATTTTGGCATTGCTCTGTGAAGCTTTGCAATCTGGAATGTAGAGTCTAGATTCAGTGCATTATAAATATAAGATCCTAGTTAAGATTGCAATCATTAGTTTTTTTTGTCCACCTGTATTGTGCCTTGCTCAAGAACAAAAATAACAGGAGTTCCAGAATTTTGGTTGTATCTTTGATCCTTGTTTACTGTTTTGATCTTGAAAAAACATTAATCTTTGGGTTGAAGGTACACTAAAAATTGATAGAGCCCTTTTACTTACAGTTCCTGTAGACTTATACTTCTGTGGTGGTCATAAGGACATAGACAATCTGTTGTCACTGAATTTTCTGTATAGATGTGTT
Source organism: Calyptomena viridis (assembly GCA_013390005.1). NCBI lineage: Eukaryota > Metazoa > Chordata > Aves > Passeriformes > Eurylaimidae > Calyptomena > Calyptomena viridis. The sequence continues at coordinate 183,211 of WEIV01000113.1, forward strand.
TAATCAGTACTTAGTTTGTCTTTTGTAAATGTGATTAGCTACCAAATACAGTTTAAAGTAATCCAGATGAAAAAGATAACAAATAAACAAAAAAGCCAAAACAAACCACCAACAAAAAACACCTCTGAACAAGAACACATGGCAATTATCCTCGAGAATTCTTATATCTGCATTCAAGGGGTAACTTTCACCTATGGTTCTTCCTGTTGCTCCCATTTTGTGAAAAAGTGACTAAAAGTAGACAGATCTTTGATGCCTATTATATCTACAAAAAAATATCAACAAAATTCTCTTTCTTTCTACATAAGAAGAATCAAACAGCCGGAGACCATTTCTTTGCTCAGATTCCAAGACATGTTCTAGCCAGCACTTATCCCAAAGGTCTTTTCTCCGGATACTATTCAAATCCACATGTGTTTGTATCCAGTATGGCTATCCATGTGTGTCCTTTGTGCTTACATCATTATTTTTACAAACAGGAAGAGTTCCAGCAGATAACATTCAACATTCTGAACATAACCACCATTTCCATAAGCTTTTCCCTCTGCTTTTAGCCTAAGTGACAGGCAGTCAATACTCTCACTGTTTTCAACACGTTAAAACCCATCTGCAAGCATCAAAGGAGAAAAATACACTTATATGTACAGATTATTTTCTATGAGGAAAATATTAATAAGAATTTGTGATAAAAGGTCACATATTTAGCAGAACAAGAGAGATCATGTCAAAATAAGTAACTGCATTCTTTTAGTTAAAAAACTCAAAACTGAAACTCAAGGTAATGGCTCTGCAAAGTCAAATTGCGAACACTTCCTGAAAACATGAATTTTCTTGCACAGATAAGAAGGAAGTGCAGAGTTCTCTTGCTGAAAATGATTTTCAGGAACAGTTGTAATAAACTATTATACTTAGAAACAAATGGCTAGAAACCTGTATAAAGAACAGAGGTTTCTTATGAAGATCCGTTGGTAAATAGCTGTTAATCAGCTGCTCCTACGAGTACAATCTTAGCCTATTTCTAAATTCACTTTGTCACTTTCAAGTGGAATGTTTAATTCTAGTGACCAGGTCTTACATGATTATATAAATTCTAACAGATGTCTTTGCTGCGGTTTTCTTTCTTCAGAATTCTTACTGACATACTTAAAATCACAATATGAAAGATAATAAAATTTAAAAAGTATGATAGTATTCATCATCATCATCGTCATACCCCCTACAACAACAGCAACAAAAATAATTCCAAACAAACCCCCTAGCAACAAAAATTATTGACAGTTTAGGTCTCTAGCTGATAATCTTATTCTCTTTTACTTTGTTTGACAATGTATGCATAGCAACACAATCTGGAGGACCCTAAGAGCAATGATGCGCTCAGAAAGACCATCATAATCCTAATATGGTCTGTATAAACTGAGCTTGATCCAACACTACACTATAAGATATTGTATTGTTGTTTCTCTGACCTCAACACTGTCTAGTGACAACTACAGTCCAGGACCAAGGAATAACCAGAGGTGAGCTCTCAGATGAGATCCAGAACACCAGGGAACAGAATTAACTGGAACTTCAATTTCACACAATTCTAATTAGGAAAGAAAAAATGCTATTTTCTTGGTAAATTGGAATCCCATTTATTGTTTTTCGTATGATGTCACAATATCCCTGAATCTTCTTTCTGTACATGTATAAATATGTAGGATGAACAAAACCATGCAAGAGGACTGTTTATTAATTGTATCTTACAATCAAAGGAGAAGCTGGAGAAAGCACTGCCTTTGAGAGCCAGCTAAACAGAACCAATGCATTTTCTTACACAATTTTCTTTTGGGACTCTCCAGTATTACAGAGACATCTCTGTAAGACTTATAAGATTTCTTGGTGTGGCTAAAAGCAGCTTCAGTCCTTGTATTAACAGAAACAGCTGAGCTGTTTCTGACAGTGGCAGGACTTAACTAAAAATAACATTGTAATACAGTGAATTTGGACTGCAGAGGTCCTTTCTGAGAAAAACAATTTATGCTTTTGAGTAGGAGAGAGAACAAAGAAGGATTAAAGTAGTCCTAGAGGCAAACTCCATGATTCAGAAGTCAAAGAGAAGGCTGTGACAGGAATGGGTACATTTTGGGGTGCACCAGTACATGCGTGTAGGTGTGTCAGAGTTCACAGGTGTTGAAACAAACTCATTTCCTTTGTATGTTCAACAAAAACAAATGACCTTGTGTAAATGAAAGAGAATTTAATAATTTCCAGCCTCAATGACCTATTCTCTGCCCTGCACATATACCACATATACAATTCTCTTGTTTCACAGTATTCAGTGCTAGAGGAAAAAGTGTTAGTTATTATTTATGTTCAGCCTTTATTCTTCAAATCATGGATATTATTCACAGTATTAATTTAATCATTACAGGTTTTGCTTTATTTTGACCCCCACACTTAAACTGATGGTGACAGCTGTTTTTACAATTAAAATGTGGACATAGTGAGATACATAACATCAGAAGAGATGCAGGCAGAGGAAAAATAATAGAGCAAAAATCAGAAACCGTGGCAAGAGTCTTCAAATTATAATACACAGAGTTAAGAAATGCCTTGAGATGTTCTCAACAAACAGCAACAATATTTCATTATATTTCACATCAGTGAGGGAGACCAAGCCTGAAAGTAGAACATACCCATTTTGTCAGACAAACACATCTGATATCTCAGCTAAGAACATAAACAAATTTTTCACCGTTTAGAAGTTGCTACTAGACACATAGTAGACACAATCTCTGTGGTTTACAGATTTATTTTTTTTCTGAAGAGTTGCCTTTAAACGGAACTTTTCACTCCTCTCAAATTCTTTCTTTTACCAATAATTCCATCTGGATTTATAGGAAGCCAGAAGATGCTATACCATCGTGTATTTTTGCAATAGGTGTTAAAGACTTTGCAACATCTTCTTCTGTTATTATCACATTCCATAAAGCTCTGCAAAAAATAATAAGCATCTGCCTGTTAATTCTGTAGAGACAATGGCAAACAGAACATCTGGAAAATTATCACTTGAACTGAAATCAGTAAGTGTGCTGTGATGGGCCATGATCAGGAAGGATTAAGGCAGTCTATGGCTGACCACCACTACAGAAAAAGTTAAGAGATAAGGTTTTCCTTATGATAATACAAAAGATATGCTTCATTTTACACAAACATTTTCTCTTTTCTGACAGACATAATGAAAACCCCACAGAAATCCCTAACACGAAGACAATAAAATAAAGTGCAATGAGCTGTGACAGGGCTTTTGCAGATGAAACAAAATTATGCTAAAATGATGTTTAGAAATCCAGACTTTAATTTATCATTTCCCATCCAAACACAGAGTTTGGACAAATGTGTTGAGGCATCATTAAGTTAGATATTTGAAGAAGATAAGTATCTTGTTTATAGTAATAAGAAACCAGCAGTTGGCAAGATAAAAAAATGCTTTTACTGTGGAAGGAATGCGACATCCTAAAACGGTCCTTATAACAAATGAATTATTACTTATCAGGTGAACCTTTGCAGTCATAAGTGATCATATGTCTTTACCACAGTCATTTTCTATAAAACAAAAAGAGAAAACTAAGACTAAAACAGAAACCCAGACATTTTATATGGCAGGTAACTCATTAAGTGAAAAAAAGGGTAAGGATAAATACATGGAAAGGTTGAATAGGTTGTTATCAGCAGTTGGTTGTGGATAAAACCTGTGTAGAATGAAATGTTTATCTTAAGCTAATGAAAGATATGAATATAAAAGTATGTGGATTTTTTTTTTAAATAATCTATTTAGACATTTGTAGAAAGTCTGCAAGAGCATGTGTTTTGAGATATCTTGCAGTCAGTATGTCTAAAGCTTAATAAAAAAAGCTGCTTATAATTTTTTTCTACTTAAATGTTATTTTGCTTTAAGATGCAAGTTCTCTTCTTATTTTTAGGCAAATAATAAAAGCTGGAACAGTGATATGAGAATTTTGGATACTGTTCACAAACAAGAGCTGAACATCTCTCTCCTAATTATATTAAATTTTTTCCCTCAGCTATTTGATTTTCAGATTTTTTTATCTTTTAGCACTGGAAGAATGCAAGGTCTTGTGGAATTTTCGTTAGAGTTGATTTCTTTAGTCTTCTCTTTGAGTGGGACTTTCTGGACATAATTTAGTAGATTATGATTTTAAATCTCAAAGGCAAACCTAGAGAACTTCTGCATAAATAAATTTGAACTATGAATTTTCTGGTTTTCATATAAAGATGTTTAAAAGTCTCTGAAGTCTTTACAAGAGCTGCATTTAATTCAGGCACTGAGTGCTTATTTGAATGTTTAAAAAAGAGGCTATAAATAAGTTTAAGTAGTTTAGTGGTGTATATTTTTCTTAGAAAATATCTTTTATACAGTGTTTTATTGACTTCAGTAAGTGTGAAATGATTGAAAGTATAATGAACAGTTTATGCTTGAGTGTACAAGGACCCTAGGTATTTCTAAATGACAGGTCTACAGAATACCTATGAATGAAAATGACCCCAGGTAACTGAACACTCCTTGTGCAGCAGGTATATACACAGCCAAATAATGAAATGAAACCCACAAAGGACTCTCAAGATACTTGACATGAAGTAATTTATGACTAGTGCTGGAGTAAAGAAAGTGACATTCAGATTTCCCACAGATCTGTTACAGACTACAGCAAAACTTGTATCTAAAGCAAGGCAATAGAATGTTATTTTTAATGTATAACATATAATATGCACATGGTGTGTAAAATTAGGTATTTACAGCAATTACAGTATTAGACTGTCTACTCAGTTCATGAGTTTATTTGATACAGAGCACGATATCGTATAAAACAAACCTTGTTTTCTACTATAAATATTCAGATACACTGATAAATACTCATGACTCATTCATGTGACCTGACATCAGGTGGATTGTTTTTCAGAAACCGTATTATATGTATTTGCTCAACCTGTCAGCCTGCTGGGCAGAATCACTACCACAAGAATGATTACATTTTCTTTTTAATAAGTCAGGATTGTAACATTCTCTAAAGGTAGAAAAAAAATCTCTTTTCTTACAGACAACAGCCATGAAGAGAATAGAGAAACTAAAAAGCCTTCCCTTTATGTTTCACATACCTACATTTCCCTACTCTTTTCCAATTATGCTAATTCTTTCATATTTTCTATATTTTTAGGCTGAGCATAGAGATTGTCATTCTCACTGAACTTGTTGCTGTGGCTGTGCAGCAGCAGAGATCACAGCCAATGATCTCAGCTAAATGAAGACTAATGCCCATATTCAGGCTAGACAACTCAGGTCAGTATCCTGGCAGAAGACCTATGAGTTGAAAGTCTTTGAGCCTGCAGAGAGCTGCAGGGAATTCCCTGAGAATCAAATAGTTTTATACAGCTGGATCAAGGACACAACCGTAATGAGACGATTCAGCCCCTGAGTGTTCTACACTTACACACCTTTTTTTTTCTCTCAGAAAAGAAGATTTTTCTTTTTCTGTTTTCGTTTAAACTTTCTAGACAGAAGCTTTTCAATACTGCAAATGTTGGGGCTGCTACAATCTCACATTTTTTTCTAAATGTGATATAAGTGCGTGATGCAGAATGTGCCATGCCTAGAAACATATGGCCTTTCTAATATGAAAGCTATTGCTGCTCCTTTCAGCATCTTGCAGGGACCTTTGTTTGCTGACTACTCCAGAGCACAGCTGTTCACATACCAAGAAATAGCAAATGGCTCTGGGATCCTCCCATCTCTTTCAGGGACCCCAAAGTATCCAGTCACCAGATCACTTCCATGCTGGCCTCATCACTCAGGCTCCTTTATTTAGAGAGTGTGACAAGTAGAAAATGAAGCAAAATCAGGGGAAACGAACCCAACCCCCTCCCTACTGACCAGGCAGCACCCATTACAGAGTAGGCTCAGAGGAGTTCAAGTAGTGCTAGTGCTCTCCTTATATTAGACAGGATTATTTTTATTGTGCTTATTTATTATTAACTATCCACCTGGCATTTATAGGACATTTATGCTCTATAAGTGATTGCACTTGCTAATCAGCTGTTACAGCTGCCAGGAAGCAAAAAAACCCAGGTGGCTTCTGCAAGAGCAGGTGACAGGGATGCAGGCAGGGTCAGCAGTGCAGGGGCCATATGGGGTGGACACAAGTAAGCAGCTCTGACACTGGTTATTTAGTTCAGCCGAGTCCAAAATATCAGGTGGGTCCAGAGTCCAATGCCAAGCTAAAAAGTCACAAAGTCACACGTGCAAGTTAGGCTCTGGGTCAGAGTCAGGGAGGCATAAGGCTGGGATACCTGCAGAATTGTTCAGACAGAAATCAAGGGAGAAAGCTGGAGCTTGAAAGAATCTCCCAGGTGCAGGGGGGCAAGTCACTGCTGAGACTTCTCACAGCCAGAGAGGAGCATCTTCAGTTATCCCTGAGACCAAGCAGCTGAACCCTGGGGGCTGCAGGGAAGGCACTCAGGGCCCTGAAAACATCTAATACTTCCAAGAACTGGATATAAGAGAGTATTAAAGCAGATCACATATAAGTAGGTCAACCATGCTTGGCTCTCTTTTCCTAGTCATACATGTGCCTTGTATTTGGCAGTCCACTAAGCCACAGCTTCCCTATTTCTTTCTTACTCAGCCAACAGCCAAGCCCACACTTGTCTTGTTCTCAGGCTCACACTAGAGCCTCCTTTACACAAGCTGCTGTCACTGTTGATAAGTCACTTAAGACTCACATCCACCTCTAAAAATGTTGTTTTCTTCTTTCCATGACAAAATGTAAGTCTGTGTTTCTTCAGAAAACAGGAATAGACAGTTAAGTAAAAGGAATGGGTATATGCACGTGTGTGTGTGTTTGTGACTGTGTGGGAACATGTATATGTCATTTCAATTACTTTAAAATCCTCAGTAGACTCTTACATCTGAGGAACTGTATTTCGATAATGGTGTAAACTATGTTGGTACCACTAGGTTTTTGTGATGACATCACAATCTTTATCACATACAAAACTTTTACGAATAATAATTAATGATAGTATTTATTCTTAATTTTGAAATATGTTGGTATACGTATTTAAGCCTTTCTGAAGAACTCTTTTTTTTTTTTTTTTTCTGTTGTGTTTCCAAGAGGAAAACACAGCACTATCTTATAAATGGATTTCTGTAAAGAATTCCCCATAGTCAGTAGGGCCTACATTTCCATAGGGAACTGGTCTCCTGGAGCCTATTGCAATGTAGAGGGACAGCAAGAGCAACGTCTAAGGATATGAGCTCATAAGGTAAGAAAGGCATATCAAATGGGACTGAAGATTTACCTGCTTCCTGTTCAACTTCTCATTACATTCTCATATTTCATTTCTTATCAAAACTGGAAAAAAAACCCCATAATGCTTTGCTTAAGCCCATGGATGTAGAAATAAATCCTGTCTACACTCAGATTGCCTTCTTCTTCCCTAATGGGGTAACAGTTCACAGTTATCTGAAGAAACTGACATGTATTTTGTTTTCCTTTCCCTTAGCCATCAGAATTAAGTTACACTGCTTTCGTTCTTTGTTTATACCTTGCTGCTTCTTCATTCAGTTTCTATTGTGCCATTTAAATGAAAAAATACTATTGAAGACACTTAATACTTATTTATAATTCAAGTAAAGGTCATAAACTCTAGATTTTTTCTTCTTTTGGGGGAGGAGTTTACCCTGTTAGGTTTGGGTGTTTAGAATGAATGGAATCTTTGCATAAATGGGGATTATAAAATAGACTGGATAAACAGATAAATATTGTTTCACAATTAGATTCAAGGTTTAAAACATAGCCAAATAACTGAGGAAGAATATCACGGAGGACAATCTGAGGGAAATAAATTATTTTCAATACATACAAGAAGACAAAATCAATTATCAGAGGAAATTGAAAATATCTTTTTAGATATGGGATTTGAGAACAGAGGAGAAATTTCAATTGCATGAATTAGAAAAGATATTAAGGTCCATAACTATTCTAGTGTTTGTGGACAGTGGTAGTTGACATAAGACAGAAAAAACAAGAATGATTTTTGAGGGTAGTTCATTCAAGTTGATCTTCTGAGACAAAAGCTGAGAAAAGAAACAGTGAACCTAAAGACTAAATCTCTTTTGTGGGCAGTAAAGACAGAAACTGGAGATTAGGAAAAAATCATGTCTTCATTAGTTTTGTGGACTTTCCTGAGGATTTAGCAATGGCTGTTATTTACACACAGTTATTTGCCAAGAGTTCTCCCCAAATGTAACTATCTTAAAATGTCCAATTTGAACTATGTATGGTACTATTTTATAGATACCAAGGCAGTGAGATAAATTGAACTAAATTGTTCTGGATCAGAAATTCTGCTATGTTTTTGCACTTAACATCTTATCTACTCCTTTAACAATTACAGAACTTTTCTATTTTAAAAGTAACATGTTCCTCTACTATTATGCTAATCATAATTCTTTTCTTGGAGTACCTGGGGTAACATTCGTGGCTTAATCTGTGTTCCTTGTACAATCTTGTGACCTAAAATTCTTATAGAATAAAACAATCTATAACTGTACGTTACCTTCATAATTTTAATTTAAAAGAACAAGATATACTGTATTGGGGAGCATCTGGGCTAACATAAGTGTAGCTTTTGACCATAGATATCTTGAAATATTACAAACCTTAGGAAAAAGGAACTGCAATCGGATTCACATGCTTTATAATTGAAGTCTAGTTATGTATCAGTGGATAAATGAAGCTTAAAAAAGAATCAAGCAAACAATAAGAGAGAAAAAAAAATCCACTTGCATTGCTTTAAAGAGTAAATTTGTGATGGTAATGGCTTGTGTGCTACAGAAGGTCCAAGGTGCCAGGATGAGGGGAACCTGTTGCCTTCTAACCACGCCCAGGGACAGTTTATTTTCCTGAGATGTCTGGGAGAGCTTGAATCTCTAGAGAGGGCAGTTTTAGCTAAATTTTGAGTCTGTGTGGTCCTTTCTTTACTACTGCTGACACTGGTGAACACGGTACATCAGCAATTCCCATGGCAGCCACAGGTAATTTTGGACACAGGGATGATGAGTCCTCATAATTTTTCTGTCAGGTTCAAACCATAAAAGTGCCTCTCAATAGTGTGGCTTTTAAAGAAGGAGTAGTTAAGTGTAAAAATCTGGCTAAAAGGGAGCCACTGTTATCTTTTATGTTCATGCATACAGTACAAGTATGTAATATAGTAGTAAAAACATCTCCTAAGTAGAGGAGGAAAAAAAATTGATAAGTAATAATGCGAGAACTTTATTTGATCTCATAAACACAAACTTTAGCTGCCACCCAGAGAATAGGGAGAAAAAAAAGTTTGAGTGAATGTTAGCAGATGCAAGAAGAGTTTGTCAGGACATGGGCAATAAGTTGTATAGAGAAGTTACTCATTTTCCCAAGAGCTAAAGTAGGTCAAGACAAACAAAAAAACCTTTCTGTGTCTTTTATGAAGAAATTTCAAGCACAGGTACTGTATTTACTTACAAGGGAAACAAACTGAACTTATACCAAGCAACTATAGGATATACAGGTGAAAACAACCCTTCTTTCCTGTAGCAGCCCTAAAATTCCCTTTGATATTGATTGGACATGGCACCTTGCACAGGAGAAAATGCTTCATTTACTTATTTTTTCTTGAAAAAGTAAACCAAATCCCCCATGGTATTTTTAAGGTAAATTTAGGCCCAGTCTGTTCCATGGTAATAACCATTTTGTGGAGCAGTCTTTGCTTATCAATACCTGAAGGCTGCAGCAGAGAAAATAATCTAATCATGACAATGTAAAGAATTTCAAAATACTGGGTAAAGACGTGGAGATATTGATTCCTTTTCTGGCTTGCAAAAGATTTCAAAAGAATGAGATGAAAGAATTTTACAACCAATGGAAGATATATCTTCTATAAGATTGACATCTTTTGAATTATGCCTTGAGGATTAGGTCTGTCACTGCTGTGTGGAACTTTGAAACAAAAACATATAATATCTACTGCTTTATATTGCTTATTAAACTTACCCATTTCAATGCTTGATAAAAGCATCATCTGGTGGTGTGAGAGAAAGACTATGAGATATGTAAGCTTTAGTCTGTGTTAAGAGCGTAAATGATGCATCAGCTTCATCGGAGCACAATTTTCTTTGAAGCCAAATCTTAAATCCCTGCTGATAGAATCTGAGAGAGAAGTTTAGTCCTTGAGCTTGTGAGCAGTGAGAAAGGCACAAAGGTGAAAAAAGACATGGCAGAAAATCACAGCATCAAAGATAGAGGGTCTGTCACAAAGGATGAGAGTGAGTAGTTGAGAGATGTCGTCAAGCATTGAGAATAATCAGTGAGCAGCTGGAAAGGCCAAGAGAGACTCTGGGAGTCAGGGAGCATTACAGAGAGTTTAAGTGTGTTAAAGCTCACGATACTGCTTCGTTGGATTCACAGGAAAAAAACCTATATGGGTCAAGATTTTCTCAAATTATTTGTAGCTCTAGGGGATCTATATTTTCAAAAAAAATCTCAGAAATCTGTTTTTCCCACTGGTGCATCTTATGGTTTTGGGATTTGGGTCAAAGGGTTGTGTCCATCCATCCTACAGGAACTACTTCCAAAGTGCTTCTGGATCTACAGAAAAATGTAGAGTGTAGAAACACTGTCACTGTGATGTCAGGGAGTGACACCAGAAGGGTGCTCATCTTGGATACCTGTGCATGCTTGCTGGATCCCCTACAGTAAGAAGCACTCCTGAGCTTCCACAAAACACATTCACAGCAGTAAATTGCAGAGCATTTAAGCAGCAATAATGATCCTTGTGCTATATCCTAGCACTGGTGAATTTATGTACAGTGCACAACTTTATCTCCATGATAAAACAGTTAGATACAGCTTTTTAGTTTTTCAGGATTCAGATCCAGAAGGAGCAGGCCCAGAGACTTCCCAGGAGGTTTGCTTTCCACGGCAGAATTGTTTTCACCAGGACAGCACTAAGAAAATACCACTATAACACCCACCCTTTCTGTGATTCTTAATTTAGAAAATCATTTTACTCTCCTACCTTTTTATTGGATGGACATTAGTACTACTGTGCTTCTGAAATCCTAGAAAGAAGAAGATTCAGTAAAAGATGGCACTTGCTACTTGTGGCATGGCTTTCTACTCCAAGCCCTAGTTTTAAGGTTCATCATTCAAAGTGAATGAGTTAAGTGGAATGCATTCAGTTTTCTTTTTGGATAGTGAAATCAGGAGGTATTGGTACAATTAACTTTATTGACCAGTAAGAAAACTGTTTATAAAGGCTCTTCTAATGTTTTACTTCATAAATTTTCAGGGGAAAAAAAAAGTATTTACTGTAAATAAATCATATGTTCTTACAGCTTATTCTGCAACAAACCATTTCTAGCATTAAGTCTGAAATTTTGAATATTATTAATAAATATTGATTTCAGTAGAAATATTTTGTTCAATCAGACTCATTTAGTCACTTACTGTTTTTATTCTATTAAGTGGAGGCTGTGGGAATTTTATATCAGCTCATATGTTTGTACATTTTTTCCTTCTGTTTCATTCTCCAATTCTTAGGACTGTACACTTTTTGAACTGAATCTCCTTATGCCTTTCTGCTACAATTATCATGGCTGAAACTTACGAGTTTGGCTTTTAAAATACTTAGACAATAACTAAAGAATATTTCCAAAAACCAAAGAGGGGAAATAAAACCAGCCTTACAACATGCTTCTTAATATGTTAATTGGTGGCAATGGAAGACTAGTTTGCCCCAATTATTTTCTGAACCAGTTTTTGCTTGTGTAATACAAGTGTTCTCCTCTTGTCTGTTAGAGAAAATAGAATGGCCCTCTATGGCCCCAGTCTTTGCAGGCAACTGTATCTTCCAGTAACACTTCTAATAACTTCATTTAAACCACCCGAGTGAGCTGACTTAGTTGGGTATGCGAGTGACTGGGAAATTGAAACCTTTGTCATTAAGTGGTTTCTGGATGATTTTCTGTCTAGATTTTTCTTCTTCCCAAACCATCAGTCATTATTGGATCATGCAGCTATTTAACAAAATGGTTTGCATTGCTCATTCTGCAGTATGTCTAATTTGATATTGTTACTGCTCATAATTTATTATATTATTAAATTTATTTTTTTGCTGGTAGATGCAGTCTATAAAAAAATGCAAATGTTTTAAAAGGCGAGCTTTATGTAAAAACAAATGGAAGATACTTTCTATTTTTTTGAAACAAAGGTACTCTACTTATTTATTTACTCTTCTCAAATATATTTAAAGTTATGAATAAAATAACCATTTTCCTTACTCCTCCAACTACTCAGGTTCCAGCCTCTGTACTCACAGAACATATGACCCAATTTTGAGGGTCTTTCTCAATGTGTTCCGTATCCTTCATGCAGAGATCAGCAGCACGCTGCTGCAGAAAGCTGCAACCAAGAGCATCCAGTAGGATCAGGGAGAATGACTTCTTGTGCCTGAAGGAAGGATGGTCATATATTTTCAACTGATTCCGGAAAGCACTATTGGATCTAGGTATGTAGAAACTACAGGTTTTTTGGCTCAAGGTAGGACATACTTTTCTGACCAAATGCAGATATTTCTGTGTATGAACTAGTCACACAAAACTCCTGTTATGTTAGCGGAGAGAACTAATATAAAAAAATCAAGCAAAAATTAATATTTTTCAAAAGCAGAGATTTTTTGTCTACTAGACATCTATTTTTTTGTCTAGAGGAATTCTAACATGGCTAATTCTGAAATATGATCTTACAGTATAAACATCTATACTTAGTGAGAGAAATCCCATTCACAATGTCTCTGGAGAGAGAGAGGGAAACACCACTAGGAAGGTAGAAAGTTCATAGGAATTTGAGATCTGGGAATGGTAAATTGCTACCAAAGTGCTTTTCCCATGTCCAGTTTGCATCTGTGGTTATAAAATTGTTGTGTTCAAGAACTACTTCTGCTGACTTGCCCAAGTGTATTTGTCTTGTTCTGTTAACAATTAGCCTAAGCAGGAATAAAAACTTTCTAATTCTGAAAAAGTATTCCTACATATTGTACTGCTGAGAAAGCTGTTTATCAGAAATCCCGTAAATCAGGAAAATATAATAATTTTTTATAGCTGTATAGAAAATATTGAAAAAGGTAACTAAAAAGTAAAAAAATCAATTGAATGCCATCTACTTGAGGCTTACTCATAGAACGCTTAATTTATTTCAGTTATTTGTTGTATAACGTTGACTACAAATAATAAATTTTTTTTAAAGTTTGAAAAAATTTGGCATATGGGTATCAATGGGAACTTGGAGTCTAATCTCTGTGCTACCATTAAGAGTCTAAGCAAGCCAGTACTGTAAATTACTGCTGGTTGTTTTGAGAACACCATTTGGATTACACAGTCATAATTCCATAAATTCCATCACCAGTCTACTCCATTGCCAGATTTTCAATTGTTCAGTTTTCAAAACTCTTTCTTACACAATTCTTTATTGCCAATATAAAACCTATATATTAGTGGACTGTAAATATGAATTGTAATCAACAAACTGTAAATATGAAGTGAATACAAATGTATTGAATTAAATGTAAAAAGAAATGGCTAGGTTTCTACAGTAGTTGTATCAATCCATTACACAGGAGATTTATTAAAACACCAGACTATTCCTAACTTCTACTCTCTTCTTTTTAAAAGAAAATAATGCCAGAGTTTTCAATCTTTTTAGAAAAGTGGTGCTGAATCTATGATTAGGCCAAACAATGCAGGTCCAGCCTGCTCCAGAGGATACAAAACTTAAATTCCATGTCTTAACGAGGGAAAAATTATTATTACCACAGCCTTATAGTTCTTGTATCTTCTATTATTCTCATGACAACATTGGCCTGACTGATTTTCTTGATGAAACAGTCAAAAATTTTTTTAGAATTATTTCACAGTGTCTCTTTTTTTGATAATTATTTTTCAACATAATTTAGAATTTCAATAATTCAAAATATGATTAAAAGCAATTACTTTTAAACAACTGAAAACTTCAAACTCCATTGCTATGCCTCCCTCACTCAATGACAAAGATCAAAAATTAAATTTGTTGTTTCTGTTGAACAAATGCCTTGTTTCTGTTGCATAATATTCATTACGCCATGAAACCTTTTTTTCCCAATTAAATGTGCAAAGAATATAACATAACTTCTGCATATTTGTTCTGTGCCTTTTTACCCTCTTCAGATACTTTGCTAACAGTGAGTTAACTGGCAGACTGTCAATGAATGGGGATGGAGTTGCCAATATGTGAGGCAACACTTGGAATACATGGAGCTCTGTCTTGAGGTAGATGATGAGCAAGTTGAGAGCTGATGGGTTAGAATAAAAGGACAGGCTACTAAGGGTGACACTGTTGTGGATGTCTGCTACGGGCTGTCTGATCATAAGGAGGAAGTGGATGAGACCTTCTACAGCCAGCTTGAAGCAACTTCAAAGTCACAGGCATTGTTTTTTGGGGGACTTTAACTACCCTGATGAAGAACAACACAGAGAAGCACAAACAGTCCAGGAAGTTCCTGGAAAGCACTGATGATGACTTCCTGTCTCATGTAGTGAAGTATCCCATATGAAATAGTCTGCTACTTGACCTCATACTAACAAACAGGGAAGGCCTCATTGGACATGTGAATGCTGGGGGCAGCCTTGGCTGCAGTGACAGTGAGATTGTGGAGTTCAGCATTGGGCGAGGAGGAAGTAGGGTAGCAAGTAAGATTACAGCCATGGACTTCAGGAGAACTGACTTTAGCCTCTTCAGGGATCTTCTTGGAAGAACCCACGGAAACAGGTGCTGCAGGGAAGAAGAGAAGAAGATTTTGGTTGATATTCAAGGACCACTTTCTCCAGGCTCAACAGTGATGCATCCCAATGAACAAGAAATGGGGCAAAGGGGGCAAGAGACCTGGGTGGATGAATATAGAACTCCTGCCATTACTCAAGTACAAGCAGGAAACACACAGGAGATGGAAGCTTTGTCAGGCCACTTGGAATGAATATAGAGAGGTTGTCAGAATAAGTAGAAATGAAACAAGGAAGGCCAAGGCCCATCTGGAATTAGATCTGGCCAAGGATGTAAAGGACAAGAAGGGCTTTTTCAAATACATCAATAACAAAAGTAAAACAAATAGTGTGGGCCTGTTACTAAATAGAGGGAAGACCCTGCTAACAAATGACAAAGAGAAGGCAGAGTTACTGAACATCTTCTTTGCATTAATCCTTATTAGCAAGACCAGCCTTCAGGAATCTCTGACCCAGGAAACCAGGGTAAAGGAATGTTGGAAGGAAGACTTTCCCCTGGGTAAGGAGGATTTTGTTAGAAAATTTGTTAGGATTTTTTTTGTTAGGATTTGTTAGAAAACACTTAGGAAAACTTGATATCCAAAAGTCCTTGGGTCCTGATGAGTTCATGAGCATCCACAAGTGCTGAGAGACCTGGCAGACATCATAGCAAGGCTACTCAGAATTGTTTTTGAAAGGTCATTGAGATCAGAAAAATTGCCTGAGGACTGGAAAAAAGTGAATGCCACTATGGTCTTCAAAAAGGGCAAGAAGGAGGACCCAGGAAACTCCCAGCCAGCCAGCCTCAGCTCAACTCCTGCAAAGGTGATGAAGCACCTTTTTCTGAAGGTCTTTGTTCACATGGATGACAAAAAGTTGATCAGAAATAGTCAGCATGGATTCACTAAAGGGGAATCATTTTGACCAACATGATTGTCTTATATGATGATGTAGTGGGTTTTAGTGGCCAGGTTTTTTGGGGGGGGGGGGGCCTATGGGGGAGGCTTCTTTGAGAAGCTGCTGGAAGTTTCTCCATTTCCAGCAGAGTCAATGTCAGTCAGCTCCAGGCTGTACCCACTGCTGGCCAAGGCCAGGCCAATGAGGAGTTATGGAAACGCCTCTGTGATAACATATTTAAGAAGTAGAAAGAAAAGGTGCACAGCAGATGAACATGAGAATGAACATAGAGAAGGGCAGAGTGAGAAGCTGTGACGGTGCTTCTTATGGTTTTATACATTTATAAGGGCTTGATGTATGGTTTTGTTAACTTTTATATATACTATCTGTAAAAAGACTGCTCTAGTCTCTCCCCCCCTTTCCCACTTGGTTACTTCTGAAATTGTTATCTCTGCCCTCAGTTGTATCCCCTCCTCGGACCCCTCCTTCCCTATTCCATATTTGTACCCCAGCTCCCCCCTTCTACTAGTCCTTTCCCTATCAATCCAAAGTTACTCGGTCCTGGATAGGGTTGAGTAGAAGGCCTCTGGCTTCTGCCCTTG
>WEIV01000113.1:217846-233626 GCA_013390005.1 Calyptomena viridis
TTTAGGAAAAAGTAGCAACAGCAGATGAGCAGCAGGATAAGGCACCTTCCACAGCCTGGAAAAGTAATATTCCCCCTGGGGTCAGGCAGGATGAAGCCTGGAACTAAGGCTGAGGGGTGGGAATTGACTAGCTTTATAAAATTTGGTGGGTGATGGTAAGACATCCACTGAAGATCCATCTTATCTTCACCATGGTGACCAAGAACATCCAGGACTGCAGCCATCAGTGCTAATTACATGGCATCAAATCCTTAGTATTGCATGTTGGCAGCAAGTGTCATCTGTAATTGTTAAGGACTGACTACTTTGAATACATAGTGATAATTATAATGACTGATAATAAGAACCAGTTGCTAGCAGGAAGGGTGTTATTAATGACTTCTAGTCTGGGAGAGTTTAAAACTGGACCAATTTATCGTTCTTCTAAAAACTCACTTTCTTTAATTGTTCCACCTGTGTATGTTTGGCTGTTAAATGGTCTCTGGGACTGTTCTGTTGTATTAATTCCCACTACTGATACCATGTGTGACAGATTATTCTTGATAGTCAGATTGGATCTACCTTCTTTGTGGAGGTAGACAACAGAGATTGCTGTGCGGAGAGGCAAAGCATTTTACAATGACAAGCTATGTCCAGGCTGGGGAAAAAAAAATCAAACCCTGAAAGAAAAGAATTCCTTAGACATAATCTAAGAGTTCCTCAATTGGTTGTTCCGTAGTTTATGTAGTTATTTAGGTACCTGACTAACTCTGGGACTAAAATTTCTCAAAATTTTTGTCAGTATGTGGCAGTTCTCTTAGGTCAAAGAACTAACCTAAAGTAAAAGACATGAAGTAAAAGGCCTGCAGAGATGTGATCATGTTCCTGTAGAAACCTGTGCATGTACCGAGTTTGCTGGGAGTAAAGTATGAGCTAAAACTACTTTCATGTCCATCATCTTCTGCAAAGTCTCCTACATGTCTATTTCTATGCAGAGAACCTGTGTATAGCCTCTGTGGAGGTACTGGATCGGGGTACTTTAGGAATCTGCTACAATTGGAAATGCTTCTAGGAGGTGGAATGGAGAAATAATTCTGCACATCCTTATTTTGAGTTCTGCTTGAGAAGTAGTTAGAATCTAGTTTATAAAGCAGCTTAAAATATGCGTGGTACTCTAATTTATGGGGTATCACATGGGTGTATCTGAGCCCATAGCAGCCTTAACAGTGCTATGGGATAACACTCCACTGTTTTGACTGCTGTGGGCACAGTGTCAGCAAGGGCAAGATTTTGGGAGGGGACATGAGCAGGCCAGCTGACCCAGACTGACCAAAGGGATATTCCATACCACATGATGTCAGCTCGGATATGAAGCCAAGAAAAGGAGCAGGAGGGGGGGACATTAGTTTGTTTCTAATGGCCGCCCACTGAAAAGACAACTGAGCGTGTAGAAGCCCTGCTTCTCAGGAGGTGAGTTGACCTTGGGGGAAATAGAGATTAGAGTTTCCTGCTTTGCTTTTTGTGCGTGCAAACCTTTTGCTTAGAATAAACTGCCTCATCTCAAAACCCATAAGTTGTTTTCATCTTATTGCGAAGAGAGACCGTGTGGGCGCTTGGCATCCAGCCAGGGTCAACCCTTCACAATGGCAAACACTATGGAAATTAAGTTAAAAGTATAAAATACAGTTTATGTGTTATAGTTGCTACATAGCTTGGTATCAGAATGGTACCTCTTACACATCCAGATAACTTAAATCGTTAATTCCTTGGGCAGTGAGAAATTTCCCCAGCCATTCTTCTGCAGAGGCTGCACACAAACATGAGGCAGGTTGAATGACTGAAATCACACATCCTTCACAACAAAGTATTCAAGCAATTGTTGCAGAAGGTTTCAAGGTGGTTTCAAGAAGGTTTTCAGAGTATTTCCTCCAGGCAGATTCTTCTTTGGCTCTATTAATTTCATCTGCTCAAAATGATGATTAAAATCCCAAGTAAAGAATATGATCCTTCCAGATATTCCCATGTTTCCTGCTGCAGAGGTATCAAAATTGTGCCTAGATATGGCGCTTGTAAACGGTCAATGGAGACTTTCAGCAGATGCAGAAATAGTCGTGTAGGCCAGCCTTTTGTACATAGGGAAGACAGTTAAGAGAGATTTTATGTGTAGTTAGGATGGCCAGTTACTGTGTAGGACCACACACCAGCTGGAATCCACAAACTGAGCAGAACAGGGATTTTAGAAAACTTATGTGATCCAACTGAAGACACTATTTCAAGGATGCATGCAACAGAGATTCCTGTTTCCATCTGTAGAGCAACTGACTGTCTTGTTTGTGACTCTGATTCTCCATAAAAAAAGTTGTCCAATGCCAAGATCACAAAACATTCTTTTTTTTAAAAAAGAAAAAAAAATCTCTTTGCCTATGCCACATAGTCCAGATCATCTGATGGCTAATTTACACATAAAATCTGCCATACAAATAACCAAATGTTTCCTAGCAAAAAATGAGCCAAGCCTTCCAGCTGCAAAAGAGCAATTATGGCTGGATGAGTTTATACAGCATCAAGGTCACTTGGACTATAGCAGTTTGTTGTGTTAATCTGCAGGTACAGCCTGGAGAGAGCTGCAAAAGGCCAAAGTGTTCCTTGCAGAGAGTTCTTTGGCCCTGTGGACGTTTTCAGCTTAATTGCCAGACAATTAACAATGTGATATGCAGTTAGTGACCGATTACTTTTTTAAGGGGAAAGAGTATTGTATCTGAAGGCTTGATTAGCTCACCTAGGTAATGGTACATTTTCTTGTTCTGACTGAAAACTACCTGTAAATGCATGTGTCACCAAGTGGGAGGTATTTCCCTAAGAAAACATGACCTGAGTGTACTTTTAATCAATTTATTGTTAATAAGTATTTTGCAATTTTTATTGTTATAAAAGACACTAAGTTCACCTAAAACAATTCAGACTTCTCTTGTGGTCTAGCATAAAAAGTATTGTTGGCCATTGCTCCATAATACAAGACATTCATCCAGGAAAACTGTGACAATCCTTACTATATTGTTTAAGTAGATAGAAGTATAGACAGTCCAAGGAGTGTTCTCATATACTCCAGTGGCACTTTCAATATAGAGGTTAGCTCACACTGGTGGGAAAAGTGGGAAAAGTATATTACTTTCGTCTAGTATCTGAGACAAAAGATATGTTTTTCTATATTGCGTCTGTAATTAATGTCATAAAGCATAATGAAGACTTGTCAGAAAAACAAGATACTTCTAGGGAGAGTAGGATTGTCCAGTTGTACTTAAAATAGTTCTTCATCTCTGATGACAGGTCAACATTATACTTTATGGTTGTAATAAAAAAATGGCATGTAATGATTCATTTCTAGAATTAATCAGGAAATACAAGAACTTTACAATTAGCCCAGGTATCTAAGGGATTCACACCATTCCCTGACTCCATTTTCTCAGTCACAGTTATGACTTGGCTGACGGGATGAAGGACCTTAATAAATCAGGTGTCTATGGAGACACTCTCACGAAATATGCATGGTTTCATGAGATTTCTTTGCTGACTGTAATGGATAAAATATTTTTTACGGTAGTCAGAATCTAAGTAGTTTTTTACAAAACAGCTTTATATC
Organism: Calyptomena viridis; assembly: GCA_013390005.1. Lineage (NCBI taxonomy): Eukaryota > Metazoa > Chordata > Aves > Passeriformes > Eurylaimidae > Calyptomena > Calyptomena viridis. Next base: position 221,466 of record WEIV01000113.1, read on the forward strand.
TATATTTAGGCACTTAAATCCTCCTTAATTTCAGTGAGATCCATTGACAGTAGTGATAAATCTAAAGCTGGTTCTTATTAAGTAGGAGACTATTGAAAAAAAACCCTTTATATTAGAGGAAATTGAGCAAGTTTTTGAGGGCTGTGCTGGGTGCAGGTTCCCTGGTGCAGGACACAGCTCCTTCCAGACAGCTTCAATTCACCCACTGCAGGACACAGCTAAACTCACAGAAAAGGCAGGGACATCTCGGTGGAAAGATATAGAAGAAAGAGCAAAAAAAATGCTGTGCTGAATGTTGTGAGAAAGAAGATTGAGAATATATAAGCAAAACCCCTCTGCAGACAATGAGATCACTGAAGAAGGAGGGGGAGTGATGCTCCAGACATCAAAGCCAAGACTCCTCTGCACCCTGGGAAGAAGATCATGAGCAGCAGACTTCTACACTGCATCCTATGAAGAGCCCCATGTTGGAGCACATGGAGATCTCATGAATCAGCTGTGGCCCATGGAGAGCCCACATAAGAGCTGGGGAAAAGGGTCAGAGGGAAGATGTAGCAGAGGGAGCTATTATGATTGACCACTATGCCCATTCCATGCCTCCTCCCGTACTGCTCAGAGGTGAAGAGATATGAAGTTAGTGAAGTCGAGGCTGAGGAGAAGGAAGGTGGGGTTTACATGCTATAGTTTTTATCTTTTTTCTCATCATCCTTTGAACATAAGTAGCATAAGCAGGATAAGCAACAAAACCAGAATAGTCCCAAAGCTAATGCAGAAGTTTGCAGTAATTTAATAATTTTAGTATTTATTTTATATTTAATAATATGTATTCTACTAGACAATTAATATTTCCATTCAAATTCATAGTCTTGTCCTTTGTTTGGCATGAGCTGCATTTCTCACAACCATTTTAAAACCTCAAGAGGGCAAGTCACTGTGGAGCAGGTAGCTGGTTTTCAATTATTCAAAAACGTTTTACTCTCTTCTGATAACTTACTACTTTGCAATTTTGGAAGAAGCTTTGTTATTCTTGTTAGATTTGAATTTCATTTTATATCACCAAAAATGGCCAATAGAAAAATTACTCCTCTTTTGGAATAAAACCCCATGTCTGGCACTTTTCTAAAGACATCTCCAAAGGTTAGTCTTTGTACATACATTCCATGTAATATTTTGGATATTTTTAGTATGTCAAGTCTCCTCACTTCTAAGCTCTGTGCCACATTCTAAGTGAGTCAGGAGTATGGGTTCAACTGGAGCACTCAAGTTTTCTCTCCTGGAGAAACCACAAAAGCTTGCCATCTCCAAATGCAGGCTGCACATTCTGCCTGTGTCCTGGTTTCACACAGGAAGAGATATGAAAGCATCTGCAGAGTGTCACTGAGCAAAATGCTGTCCTTTGTGTCATCACGGTATGTGCAGCAAAAATCTATTAAAGCAAGAGAAGTTAAATTCAATTTATGCTGGAGAACAGAAAATGTTACCTATTAACTGTGTATGAATTAAGATATATGTAATAATGAGACTAAATTTAACAGGGCACATGATTGCAAATAAATGTAATTTCTTTCTTTACTGTAAACACTAAGATAACACAGAAAGAAAATTCAGTCCTTATATATCCAGTAAGACAGTTTTATATAGGTCTTCATAATGAGCTCGATGATTAAATATATCTAAGATAAATGCAATAGCTAGACTTGGAACTTGGCTAGTAGATGCACCATTAATTCTCGGTTCTCATGCTGTGAATTTTAGCAGACTTCACCTCCCCCTCAAAAAAAAAAAAAAAGATATAAGGTTCAGAACAAGTCTGTGTATCATTAAGAGAGCTAAAGAAATTATCTCAGTCTGAAACTAGGAGGTTTTTTTTAGTTAGCACTTTTCAAAAGGTATCAAATTCTGAATAAAATTGGAATTGGAGTACAGACACAAAACTGGAGTATAAATACTAAATATTTGACAGCATATTTTATAGTTAAGTAGTTTAGGGTTAGCAAGACAAATGGAATGTGTTAAGAACTGCTTTCTTCCATAGCAGAAATGCAATATATCCAGGTTCTGTGTACATTGTGCACAAAACCTAACAGTTACATTGTTATGCAAAAAGTGGAAGCAACTAGACAAGTATGTGAAGTAGAAATCCCGTAAAACTTCTGCCCTGTTTTTTTTTATTTTGAGTGGGAAATTTGGGATTGTGTAGCTTTTCTAGTCTAGCATTCACTTTCATTAGTCAAACTGCTGTACAAGTAAACAAAAGTGACAAATATTTACCTATAGCAACAGTGGAATAGGTTTATTTGTTTAATAATGTCTATAACCTGTAAAAACACATTTCAGGCAATTGTATAGAAATTATTCAGTACAGGTATAATGGAATTTATTTGTAGAGGAGCTTTTCCAGGTGCTGAATACACCTTGTGCATCATTCAGGTGTCTACATGTGGATATCCAGTGCCTAGGGCGGGTCAAGTCACTTCCAGGAGCCACTCTTAGACAGGTCATCCACTCTTATGGGTCATCCACAGCTTCTGTATGGTATCTGTTATTGTATCCATATGGATATTTTTGGATATCTATGCCTTATAGCTCTAAGCATCTACCTTTCATAATAAATCCTCTCCTGCAGCTTATATATTTGTCACAATGGGGTCCAGGGGATTTTAACATTCTCAGTACTGTTCTGGGGCTGTAACAGTCACACATTACAGCCAACTTAGATAAAATAATCTTTCCCCATAGTAGTTGTTTAATAATAATTTCTATACTTTCCATTAAATTAATCAACATTATGTGATGCACAATAGTAAACCAGTGAGGTTGTGTTTGCTGTACTTGGTTTATGTGCTTAATCAATAGTAACAATAGAAATTATTTAGGTATGTATATTCCTGAACAAAATATTGGGATTATATATCAAAGAACTTAGTTATATGATGTGAGTACCATTCAGATGTAGAAAATAATGAGAATACAAGACATGTAGGAGTAGCTTGGTTTAAAGCCAATATATTTGGCAGGCGGAGACTCCAATAAGATTAAGTCCCTCCCCTTTTCTTCTCCTCTCCCCAAAATAGGAAAGACCAAAAATGAGAGGAGATGTAATTGAAAAACCAGCTATTTACTCACAGAAAATAGCAATAACTACAAAAATACAAAGGGAAAAAAAAAAAAAAAGGTTTACCAACAAAAACAAAGACCCACCAAAAACAAAGGGTATCCCCATCCAAAACCTGAAGGCTAATTCATCTGATAAGGTTTTATGCTACTGAGATGCTGGCGTGGGTGCAGAAGGCTCTTTGTTCCCTGCTGCCTGGCTGGGAACTGGGCACGGGATATGCAGCTCCTTGCAGACGTGGTGCAGTTTTGCTGGTGTTCAAGCTCCAATTGTCTGGGGCTGCGCAGTGGCTCTACTCCATGCAGGCAGCCCCTGTGGGGGGATGGTGCAGCTCCAGTGTCAAGCTGCTGAGTTTTGCTTTTGTTTTCAGACAGCAGTGCTGCGTAGGGGCCAGGACGACCTCCAAAGTGCTCAGAGACCGGTGCTGTGGAAATTCCCTGGCTTCAGCATGGGATAAGCAGCAAACTGTCTATTGGTGTGTCTGGGCTCAGTCAGACAGACAACAGATGGCTGAGTGCCTCAGCAAAGATTCAGAGAGTCCATGGTCCGCTGGTGGTCAAAGCCAGGTAAAAAGAGAGAGAATTCTGGCCTGCGCTCGGACTTTTATCTCATGTCTCCTGTCCCCTGGTTCCTGTACAAGGACTTGCATTTTTGGTGGGTCCCAAAGACCCCAGAAAATCTTTTCCCCAATTTGGCTCAGGTGGAGGTTGAGAGAGGTGGGGAGTGGGAGAAGTTGGCCACTCCGTGCTTTGGATGACGTAATAAGATGAATATTCATAGCTGGAATTTGGTTCAACCCCCTAATTGTAGCTAAACTATAAAAAGATGAGATGATTCAAGTCAAGTTGTGAAGTCTTCCTCTTTTTACCTGATCCAATTAGTACAACCTTGCTACAGGTGGCATTACGCACATCATAAACACATATAGAATTATTAATTTGTTGTTGCTCTGCTAGTATTTAGTGTCAGTATGGCTTGTGAAAATCCAGAAATCCCTTTGTCTATACAATTTCATGAAGAAAAGTATATCAGAAGTGATTTAAATTGTTGCAACTTAGTGGGGAGAAGAGATATGGATGGGACAATTTACCACTCATCAGTAAAGACCTAATGATGCTGCCCCGAAATTCTCTAACACGTGCTTTGTCATTTCTGATAGAAATGCATAATGTGCCAAACTGAAGAATTGATATCCGACTGGCTGCACTTAACCATTCTCCATAAAGATTGAAGAAGAAAAAAAAATTCTGCATTTGTTTTGGCATTTTACAACAATACATAAAAATTCACCTTGACTGTATAATCACATATGGATTTGTATCATCAAGCATCTACCCTCTATTTTCTACAGAGAAATATAAATTATATTTTGAAACCATTACCTACATACCTGTGTAAAAATCACTTTGCATGGGTCTTCACATGATTCACATGAAAGTTCAGACTTACCTACTGCATCGCAAATAGAGAAATTTTACCAGTGTTACTAGTAAAGACCTAACAAGTTTGAAAAACAGTCCAGAGCATTATAATTTTTAGACTGGTTATGATGCCCTGAAGCTTATATTATATAGTTTTCTAGTAATTTTGTACAAGTTTGCTAAAGTATAGTTTATGTAGTTTTTACTAGTTTTCACCTTTGCTAAGATTTTTCTTTGAGACGCGAATGTTAACCAAGATAGAGGACCCCAGTTGTTTACGAGGATTGTACTGAAGAGGAGGAGCCATAACATCTAGCAAAGCCAGTCCAGAAGCCTTGAAGATGTTCCAGAGGGCTGGTAGCATGCCAAACAACTGAAACGTTAAGTGAGGAAGACAAAAAGATAGGAGGAAGACAGGGTCTTTCAAGATCCCAAACCCAAAATAGGAGGTGTGTCAGAGGTGTGGTGGCAGAACTGTGGGAGGGACAGCTGGGGAAAGGGGAGTTAATGATGATGTAATGACTAATTAGATAATTGTATAAAAACTGTAGAACCTATGTAACTTGTGTGCTCCATTTGGCATTTACCTCTGGGGGCACCCGATGTCGTGAATAAAAAGTGTATTACTTTTCAACATTCGAGTTAGTTAGACTACCCGCATTTTAGGCATCAGTTAGATATACTAGGTGGGATTCCACCATATGTTTATGAGAAAAAAAGTATCTATTTTTGTTCAGCTGCTGATACAGTGTCTGAAATTGTATATTATATCCCTGTATGATCTCTTTTTTATACTTTGTAAACAATGCAATATATTTATGGGCTTTTACAATCATATTGCAATGCAATAATCATTTATATCTTAATTTCAGAGACCATTCTTGTAAAATTAATAAGACCAAAGCAATCTGTTAAAAAAAATGGAAATTTAATCTGAATATACCCCTTTCTGAAGGGTAATTAGAGAAGAATTCAAGCCACAAAAAGATTCAGAGACAATGTTTGAGCTAATAAATTAGTGCAGATGGTACTTGAAATTTGAGATTTCAACTTACAGACATGGAGAATAATTTGGTCTTACAGAATGGGAGACTAAAAAGTCTGCCTTGGTTTAGGTTTAGAACTCCTTCCTGGTGTGGAATAATAAGATCTACTTATCTCTTCCCTTCTCAACACATGTCTGAAGAAGACCACAGAAAAGTATAAGTTTAAAATTGACAACAAGAAAATTACATGTAAACATACAAATTTTATGACAGCCAAGTATATAAAACATTACTTACATAATACGTATTATTTTCAGTATTACAATACACTGTTGTATGATTTATCCAGTATTTTGATATCAAAACTCTTTAATCGTTCACTTTTACAAGGGGACATTCTCTTGATAATAGTGAGTACAGTCTACTAATAATTCTGTACATAGGCTATAAAAGAAAAATGCTCTGCATAAAGTGATCAAGACTTTGTTGGAAGGTGTTTCACAGCAAAAATATTAAGCTAAAATTTCAGTGGTATGGTTACATTAAAAGTAAATGCAGAACTTGGACTGAACGTTCTGAATTTACAGTAGGTCTAAATCCATAAAAAGATTTCAAGGTCTGATGAATTTCCTTTTACAGCAACAGAATTTCCTGATGGCATTGCTGATGTAAAATTCTCTTAGACTAAGAAATTTGGTCAACGAAGAAGTGAAGAGTAGCTGTTCTTTGAGAAGTCTGTACTTCTATAATATTCCTACGGGTTTTCTACTGCTGCAGGATGGGAAAGATCATGAGGCTGTGATGTACATTTGCGTGTGTGTGTTGTGTCTGTCCAGAAGGGAAATGGATGATTATTCTTGCTTCCCACAGAATTGCTTCAGCAGCTCTTACATAAGACTCTTGTATATTGCTTTGGGACAAAAAAAAATCTTACTTTGACTTTTATAGCTAGATTACTTGTAATCTAGATAATTATTTAAACTGATAAAATATCAATATGGAATTATTTTGTATAATTTACTGAAATACTTGAGAAAGCCTTTGCACCATGAAATATAGTGGTACAATTTCAATTGGTTTTGGTTTTGAAAAGCATAATTACACATAGAACATCTACAGTCTGTTATCAAAGTTTATTAAATAGATATAAAAGGTATTGCATACATCAAGGAGCAGAAAGCCAAATGCTGACTCGAGAAGCAGCAGAAAAGAATTAGCAAGACATGTACACAATCTCTGGAAAAGATTATAGCAATTCTATCTCACCAGTAAGCCAGCACAGGTAAGGAAGAACTAGCTGAACTTCGGAGATGGCAGGTTCTGTCAAGTTTTAAAGCTAATTATCAACTTTTTGAGCCGTTCCTTGTATCGCCCATTTCAATATTTGCCTGCATTTACATGCTGTATATTGGAAGGTGATGTTCCATAACAAAATTTAGATATAAAAATAGACTAAACATTGACATTTCAATTAAAGTTTGTCCTATCTTAATAAAAAACCTTTTAAAAGTATAAATACTTCAGAGTGTTTTCACAAGATATACTGTATAGTGTTGGTCCTTTTCCCACTTTAATAGGTTTTCCTTAGAGCCATGTAATATTTCTGTCCAGAAAAAATTATCTAGTACATAATGTCTAAATTTTTTCACTATTGCTACTACCCTCTTTGCCCTGTTAGAGGGGAAAAAGAAATCTTCTGGACTCATTAGCAGATGCACTGATCCTCCTGATTGTGTATCTTCTAATAAACAGGTTGTTCATGAAGTCAGCCTGTTTGTATTCATGTATGATCTGTAGCAGCACTGGAACTTTTCTTTTTTTTTTGTCTTCTCATATTACCTATGAGGTTTATAAGTCTAGAAAGGAGCAGAATACCTTTAAAAAAACCATATGTGGGCTGCAAAGCCTTTCTAGGAGCCCATAGGGGTCTCTGTGGGACAATCCATATGTCTGTGAGTTCTGTGTTGCAAGAATAAAACAGCATCCCTGTCTTTGAAACAGACAGAGCTATTGAGATGAAATGACAGAGATGGAAATACTGCTGGAAAGAAACAGTGGGAAATAATGTGGCTAGAGGCAGAGTTAGCTATAACTGTACATTTTGCTATCTTTGCAAAATGTTAATTTTAATTTTTTCCCACTCTATTTTCATTTTAATTTGGTTCTTTTTGCAGTTCTTAATACTAGAGTATATAAATTATATTTTTAAAATACTTCTTTAATTTCAAGAAGGCAAATAATTATGATTATTCATGTGTTAGAATACTGTGTAAATTCTCCAGGACAAAGCTTCTACCCTAGATATTTTCTATGGTAGGTAGAGCATCAGTGAAAATAACATTAAGTTTTCACACAGAAAATTTAGTTAAAATTGAATTTAAATTAACTCCTTGTTGCAAAAATAAAGCATCATGAATTTGACATAATCTTATTGTCCAGTAGTCTGTCCTACAGTGCTGTTTTTTCTATAGCAGTGAGATTTCTGAGTACTTTCTCTACAGCATTAGACTAAAAGCAGGGGTTTCACTGTCAATTCTTGTGTCATGGCTGCAGTCTATTTTAAATCTTATTTTTCACAGATTTCACATGGGAATTTGTATGTGTCTAATGTAAAAGAAACCAAAGCAATATTACAGACAATGAAAGTGTAAGCTTCATCTTCCTAACGTCCTACACAGAGGAGCCACAGAAACTGCCTCTGGGTGTTCTTGGTTCTCTTTCACCACTTTGCCATCTGGGGAAACATAAGAGAATCAATACATCAGATTCTGGAGGTTATGCTTTAGAGGTTATTTCTTTTTAACAAATGAATTGTTTTCCTCCTTTTCCTCATAAATGTAATCAGGGGGAAAGTATTGTAGCTAATGACAGCTGAGGTAACTAAATACTGTAGCTTTTCTTAGATCAGGATAAAAAAGTTGTAAACCTTGCTTGACAGTGTCCAGTCACAGTATGAAGGACAAATTTTTCATGGATTTTGCATTAGTGTGATGTATGGTTCTCTTTGACCCCTCCCCCCCCAAATTAACTTCATCCAGGATAAATGTAAATACAAGAACAAGCAGTAACATTACTCAATAATTTAATTCTTTTTCACTGTGTCCTTGAAACTTCTCAAAAAGCATTGCAATCTTTTAGAGTGACTTAATGAATAAGGTAACAAAGTACAGAGAGATCCCAATGGTTTCACAAAATTAGACAGGCATTGATTTTAAACTGGGGTTTTTTCTTCTTCTTTGTTAACATCTTTCTTTGTATACTAAAGGAAATTTGATGGAATATATCTGTCTCTTGTCTTTAAAGTTGTAATGCCAATTGAGATGTTTATTATTAAATGCTTGGCATTATTACACGTTATAAATTTTAAGATTATAAAGTTATTACATTCTGCCAATAAAATTAAGAGTGTATGTACTGATTCATTTTCAGCTAATCATGAACAGAAATAGTTTTAACTTTTTGATCCTGTGAGAATATGCCACCCAAAGGCCTTCATCTGTAGAAATGTCTCAAATAAATATGTATATGACTGAGATTTTTATTTTTCTGAATGAATGTGTAATGCTGAATAATTCCTACTTGCATCACTTATGTCTTATCCTACAGTCTTCATTGCAGAGATAAAGCTCCTTTGTTTTTTAGAAGTTTAAATGCAAAATGAATCTGCCCCATGGTGACTACACAGTCTGGTTCACAGCTTAGATGTTATTAGATTGAAGTCTATGTACTGAATAGGTGGCATCAGTTATGATTTTTATGATTTATAATAGGGCACATGAATTTATAATATATATGAGAAAGGAAGAAGAAAGCTGAAAAGCTTGGTGAGTACAGAAACAATACCTTTTGGAGATCACTAATATTGAATTGATTGTTACTAACTAGTAGAGAAAATCTCTCTAGCCCTTTTACTTCCCTATCAGATATAATTACATTTCCATTTGCTTTTCTTTTTGTCAATACCACTATTATTGTAATTGCCATGAACAATTAAAAAGGTATTTAAAGTATACTTATCCTGAATTCCGCTTGCAGGAACAAATGCTGCATGAAGTGAATATGCATTCTTAATTCACAGTTGGTAATCACCCTTGGAAATATCACTGCACATTAGATTAGGTCTTATCTGATATAAACAGATGTAGTTCAGTGGATATATTTTGTGTTTCATACTGCTCTTGTATATAATTTCCATAAGTTCATATTACTTAGGAATATATGTTTCTTTCTTCTAGCAATGTGTCTGAGCTGTAACTATCAACATGTGATATGCAGGTGTGAGCAACTTGGTGAAAACAAAAGCCCACTAACCAATATTTGGGGGAACAGACAGTTCTGTTTAATGTTGGCTGAAAGCTATGGACTTCTGATGGTAAATGTGGGAGCTCTGTTTTCTCTTGTAATAAGTGCCTGTGATTCAGCCTCAGGCATAACACTAAAAGGCTTCCAAACTTTCATCAAATTAATTTTTTTTGTTATATTGATTTTAATGGTCCTAACCAAAAATAAATTTCACCCAATAAGTTTAATGTCTTCAATCAAAAAAAAGTTTGTAATGAGAAAAAAAGATATATACTGCATGTATTTTCCTACTCTTCTTATCCACAGTTTCTACATGCAGAAAACTAATGTAGACTCCACTAGGATCTGATGATTATCTGCCACATGCATCATTTGAGATAGTCATAATGATAGTTTTGGCTGAGTTTTGAGTATGTTCTCTGATCTTGCCAGATGGAATTTGAGCCAGATTTTTAAAAATTTAAGATTGTGGGCAGATTTTGAATGAATTGTATCTAGCTGTTAGCAGAACTAGTGGCAGAACAATCAAAATGGCTTTGTCTATGGCATGTCTGGGACTGTGGGAACAACTTTTTACTATCGTTAGGAAAAGCATCTTGGACTATTTTGTGCTCCCATCATACATTTGTGTGTTACTACTTCCTTTCTTTGAAACTTGGTGTACCTGGTTTCTTTAACATTTTTGTGAATCAAACCCACTTCAGTAAAAAAACATTATTTATTAGACATTGTGACACAGATTCTGTTTCATATAGACAGGTTTTAAATAAGTGTATCTTGCCTTGAATTGAAAAACTGTAAAAAATTGGCCTGATAGAGGAGTACTATGGGCAGTGAAAAAGAAAATTATAAAACCAGTAGGTATTGTTAAGGTTCCGGTGAGACATAAAAGAACTCTGTGAGTCAGACATATCAGGATATGATTTATTGTAACCATAGCTTATCATACAGTAGCCATGAGTATATTAGACCTATCAAAAGCAGAAATCTGAATTCATCTTCTTTCCTCTACGATACTTGGATGATGCTCTGTAACAATGTGTATTGAAGAGAGAGATAACACTACAATACATGTGTTGCATAGCTTAAATTATTATAAAGAGAAAGAACAAATTTTGATTGTGTTTCTTCGTTGTTTCTAGGTATAAATATATATGAAACTTTTTAATTCAGTTATGTCAATTATATATCAATGTCCACTGTAGAATAAAAGTATGAGTCTAACAGTGAAGATTTTTCTTACAAAATTGTATCTGACTATTTGCTTAAAATATGAAGGGTCAGTGACAGTATGCTGATTTTGAAGGTAAATCAGTTTATACCATATAAGAACTTCTGTCCCATTTGGCTATTAAAGCTGTATTTTCTATTACATCATCAATAAGATAAATAGTGACTATGTGACAGGCTTAAGTATACCATAAAGCCTGAAAAAGAAACAAACATCTAAGACCTCCAAAATATATGTGCCAGAAAACTAGATAGATCTAAAGAGCTCAGCCACAGGTTTCCATATCAATAACTTAGTCTTCAGATTTTAATAGCTTCAGTGATCTAGGGAAATAGACTATATTCAATGAAATGCAAGTTTATAGCTCAGTGGATGGAGATTCAGGCTTCCATTATAAATAAATTGCATTGTATTAAATTGCCCTGGCCTCTTACTGCACAACACTATCTGACTCTAGTAAAATATTACTACATTACCTTACCCTTTGTGCCAACAGCAGCAGCACATATTGCCAACAATAACTAATTTGCCCCAAGGAACACCAGGTTCTTTCTGAGCTCAGTACACATGAATAGAGGTGGGTTGATCATCTGTTTCCCCCATTAATTTCTAATGCAAGAAATACTAGCTTTTGTGGCAGAACGACAGTAATACAAATGACTGAAAGGTCACCTTATCCATCCATTTTTGCGTCTTTGAGCTAATATTTCCTGAATTAGTGTGCTATACGATAGACACTGATTTACAATATGTAGCTTGTACTGAGCACATAATATTTAATATTATTTTTTTTAAAAATATGACAAATTAGCCCTAAAGACTTCAATTTTTTTAAGTAAATAGTCTTAAACATTGACAAAAAGACAGGTGTTCCCTAATTTAATAAATATTTTACAGAATCATATGACAAAGGATAGAGATTTTCTCTTCACTTGTTATCTGCAGATGGGTAGACAAACACATTACTTTACACAGGTAGTCAATGTCTTGCACTTCTAGCATTATAAAATGCTGTTATGGTTTGACTCTGGCTAAAAGCTGAGAGCCCACACATAGATCTAAAATTTCTCTGAAAAAGGGAAAAAAACCCTTGACTTTTGTGATAA
>WEIV01000113.1:235928-246119 GCA_013390005.1 Calyptomena viridis
ATCCCATGACTCACAGAGTTAAATCACCCATTGTGAAACTTCCCACTCGGGAGGAGGTACTGGGCATTCCCACCTGAACCTGAGCACATATAATCTTCAGGTTTGGGGACTTCTGGTACCACTCCTCAGATCCAGAGGAGGAACAGAACTTCAACAGGAGTGTGGCTGCCACTCTTGACGAGGTTGGGATCATTCCTTCTGACCATCATCCTGACCAACAGGTTTTCTTTTCATCTGTTTTGCACACAGGGGAACCACATGGTGGTCAGCACAGGAGCTAACGAGCACTGTGCTGTTTTTCTCCCAGGGTGCTGGGTTATACTCTGTGAGTTAAAACCAATTTTCTCTGTATCATTGTATTTATTGCAATCTTTTTAGTAAATTGTAACTCTGACTTGTAATATCTCTTATATTGGTTTAATTTCTCCCACAAGTTTACTTTTAAATCAGCACAAACATACATACAGCATTAAAGGGTTGGGCATGATTTATTTACTATTCAGTTGGGTTTTGCAACATGGCTTGGCTTCGGTTTAGTTACAGCTGTAGTAACTCTGATATCTCTGCTAGGTAGTCTACTAGCTTGCTGTTTTGAACTGCAGTGCAGGCAAATCTCATGTCTGGAAATGGCACTTCCAGTTCCTAGTGTTTAATGTTCAAGGAAGACTTATTTTCTTTGCTGCAATTAACTTGGTTTTCTGCTTTATGAGATTCTGTCGGTGCTCTAAATCTAGAGAAAACTCTTCATAAACATGATCAAAACTATTTTATTTATAACTATATTTCATTTGATAAGATTTATTGATCATAACTCCCCTTGTTTAGAAACAAACAAAACTACACTCCCAGAAACACTCTCTTTCCTTCAGAAGTAAGCATATCTATCAGCCTCTTTACTTAGTCACCAAGAAAACTCATCCCTTGCTGTTAGGAACTGTAAATTGAATTGCAATACAGAATATGAAATATAAAGTTTCAGATAAAAAAACCTGGCTGCAATTATATTCACACATACCAAAAAAAAAAAAACAAACAAAAAAGCCTCCCAAAGAAACAACAACAAAAAGACCCACAGAGGGAAACTTTTAAAGCCAACTGCCAGAAATGCAACAAAAACTAAAACCCAAACCTAAGGTAATCCATTTATGAATGAAACGCTCCATATGCCTTCTAACTTGTTTTGTTAGACACATTATGAAATACACTAATTTGGAAGTCCAATGTGCTTAGATATTAGTTGAAGCAGAGATTATGTCATCATGTTGTTTGTGACTTTCATAAATTTATCTTTTAATTACAAGAAATTTGGGTGAAACAAGAAAGTGAGTTGGTCTTTTGATGTATATTGTAGTTATTAATCTGGGCAGCACTCTGTTTGCAAAGGTTTATTTTTTTGTTTTGGTTATGATTTTTACCCTCAAAAATAATGCAATTCTTATGTTTTTAATCTACAGAAGTAATTACTTGTGCCAAAGGACTGAGGTCCATTGTGAGTACAGAGAATAGAAGAAATTGCATCTTAACTGCATAAAAGGCAAAAATATGAGACAGACTGGCATGGCAGAGAACGGCCAGATGAATTCATAACCAGGAGGTTCACTTTTTCAGCCTCCTGCAGGCTGCAGTTTGCAACAACACCCTGACTATTACTATACAAAGGTCTCATTCAGCTTCCAGCTGCACAGGTTCAGGATTATATACAATGAAACTTTATGGGTTCATCTTTATGGGTTCATGTTTAATGCTTTTAATTTTAGCTATGTTGCTGTTTTTAATAGAAACTGATTTGTCTATTTAACTGACACTCGAATTATTTTGGGTCTAGTCTAACACACAAGGAACAGAAGAGAGCGGTATTTTTCTCACCAGATTTCCAAAGATTGTGCTTTGTTTTTTTAGTTTGATTGGTTGGTTGATTTGATTTGGGGTTTTTTCAGGTTTTTTTTTTGTGAAATTTTGTAATTGTTAAGTGGAAAAGAATCAGTTGAAAGGTTTTGGCTTAAGACAGCACAAAACCACCAGGGAAATTCATGGATACCAGAGAAGTCTCTTGATCAGTATAATGCAGTCAATAAGGCTCAGACTCCCAAGGGCCATCTTAAGGTCCTTGTTTTTAGCTTTGTGCCTATGATGCCTTTTGAACTAGTAGCATGTGTTTCAGAAGCTCCTGAAATCATGAGGGACTTGGCATCACAGAAGAGGATCCTTCATAAAAGATTGGTGGAGACTCATTTGATTCCAGGCTACAAAGCTGATAATATCTGAAGGTTCCTGATCTCACATATATTTTTAATAGGGGCTGAAGAAGAACTGCTTGCAAATCTTTCTTACTATAACTGTTCTGTGGAGTGTTTTAAAAATAAAAAAAGGATGAAATGAAAAAATATTTGATAAGTTTGAAACTTGAGACTTATATGCTGTAACATATAAGTATATGACTTATATGCTGTAACATACTTTTGATTTTTAATTTTTTTTAAATAAAACTAAGGCAGCAGGAAGCAGTATTTCTTCTTAAAGGATGTTTCAGTTTCAAATTATTACATAAATATATTGTAATTCAGAGTAATCTTTTTTTTTTTACTTGCTCAAACTTGCTGCACTTGCTGTGTACATTTTTAATTTAATGTTGGTAAATCTCTTTAAATGTTAACTTTGTTATTTAAACATAGATATGCATTTCAGTTTGAAAATGTAATGATCATAAAACCCAGGAGGATCTAATTTAGTTGACAACATAAATACCATGTACAGATCCCTGATTTAAATGCAGAAGTCTATTCATGGATCTACCCTTTTCAACCCTACTGGTGAAACTTCTGTAAAATGTGACAGAAATGTTGTTGCAGATTCAAAGTCATGCAGTCAGGGAACAAAAACAAGGCAGTTAAAACACATGGTTAAGGTCTGTGAAAGGTTTCTCTTTCAGAGGTGTTTTCAAACTTACTTTTCATACAAAACACAGTCCACCATGTATCACCAAACATATCTAGGATGATTCAAACATGTTCATATGCAGAGAAGGGATTAGTATTTCCTACTGAAATAATTCCAGAAGGGCTCGAAAAGGGTTCTTTGGTTCCAGATCTATATTTTTTCATTCCAAGACAGACAGTCGAAATTCAAGTTAAATGAAACTTGAAAGGTATTTAAAATGTAGATCTTGCAGTCTCATTAGATGTTTCTCACCCCCAGCATAGTCCATTTTCAAAAATATCCTTTTGTTATGGTTTATGCTTAGTACCCTGCAATGTCTGTAGACAGAAATGTTGGCTTTGTTGCTTTTAAATAATGTTTTGAGACTTTTTTTCCCGTAAATAGAGCCAACTTTTTAGGAAGATGACTTCTTTTTACCAAAAAGGAAGTCTTTTCTGTGTTATCTAGAAGTGCTTTAATTAGTGAAATCCGGTCCCATAAACAGCTTTCTGTCTTACTAACGAAGGAGATAAACTATTAAAATTTTTACATAGCCTAAAAGCATCTTTATATTTTTACTAATGTCTGGTAAGAATAATGTTCTTGTACAAAATTAGCATTATGAAATTAAAAATCATATGTAATTGCTTAACATTCTCTTATGTCCTCTTAACTGTTAGAGAACACTAAGTCTGCATTTGATAAGTAGTTAAGACACATTAATTACACTTTTCTTAAGTAAAAGAAACCAAGACATTATTAAAGATTAAACTAGAAGCTTTAAGTACATACCATTTATCAAACTGTAGTGATTTGACCCTGGCTAAATGCCAAGGACTCACACACACACAGTCACACTCTCCCACTCCCCTCCCTGCAAACAAACAGAGGAGAGGAAAGACTGAAAGGTTTCACAAGTTTGTGATAAGGACCATAAAAAACTCCTTATTAATTATTTCACAGGCAAAACAGGCTCCAACTTAAAATACTAAGGATTTATTATTATCAAAATCAGGGCTTAAGAGTGAGAAGCTTGATAGATCTTACAGCCACCTTTCTCCCCCACCCCTCTCTCTTTCTAAGATCTCCCTCCTTCCCCCAGTGGTGCGGGGAAAACAGGAGTGGGGGGGTTAAAGTCAGTTGTTGTTTCTGCCACTGCTCAGAGGGTGGGAGTCCTACCCCTGCTTCCTGTGGGGTCTCCTCCACAAAAGACAGTCTATCACAAAACTGCTTTTGTCGTTCCATCCCACGGACAACAGCTCTTCCAATGCTGTTGCCATGTAGGTCACCTTTCTGTAGGTCGCAGTCCTTCAAGTGTAGCTGCTCCAATGTAGGTTCTCCACGAAGTCACAGCCTCCTTCCAGCCTCCATCTGCTCCAGTGTGGGGTCCTCCAGTCCTCCACGGGCTGCAGGTAAATCTCTGCTCCCTATGGTCTCCCACGGGCTGCAGGGGAGACAACCCGCTCCACCATGGTCTGCATCACAGGTTGCAGGGGCCCCATTCTGGTGCCTATGTCATCTCCTCCCCCTCCTTTTCCACTGACCTTGGTGTTAATCACAACTTCTCACTCTGCTCTTCTCTAAGCGCCCATGTTTGTCTGCCAGAACTTTTTTTTCCTTCTTAAATATGTTATCACAGAGGCGTTTCCATAACTCCTCATTGGCCTGGCCTTGGCCAGCGGTGGGTCCAGCCTGGAGCTGACTGACATTGGCTCTGCTGGAAAGGAGAAACTTCCAGCAGCTTCTCAAAGAAGCCTCCCCATAGGCCCCCCCGCTAACAAAAAATCTGGCCACTAAAAGCCACCACACAAAGCAACGTAAGTAGGAGAGGTCTTTTCTTTCTAATCCACCTCATTTCTGGTCTCTTTTCTCCCTTTTTATAGAGTAATTTACATTTTTCCATGTATTGAGAAAATACAAATGTAGATTACTAATAAGAAAAGGCAGTCAAAATAGATCAGAATACATAAAGGGTGATATGCAGGAAATAATTTTTTTGAGGCACAGCGATTGAATAACAGAATCTTTGTAATTTAAGAATCAGGTTTCTGTGAAAATCTTGATCTGTCATGAAACCTAATCTTGCGACAGCAGTTTAACTCATCGTACTGTAGTTACATGTGGAGGAGCAAGGTGCAGAAGGGAGGCTACACATTCCTTAATTTAATAACATTAGTTATTTTATATGGAAATAATGGAATTAATTACAAGCATTTCATGTAACAATCATGAACTTCTGTGCTTAGACTACCCTGAATGTTTAGCACTGCCTATTTTTTTACAGAACATCACAATGAAATAACTTGACAGAACCCTGCTTCAAACTCTGTATCATGATGGGACAATCTGCTTTTGGTTGATACTTCAGGGTAGTTTGCACCAGGTTAAGTTTACCCATGTGTTTTTATCCACAGTTTTAAATTACTTCCCTTCTCTTTGAACTTTGGTCTCCTTACAGGTAAGAAATATCTGAACACAGAAGTCTGCAGTGCAAAACTGAAAAGACAAGCCTGGCTGTCACAGCATTGACCTTCTGAATGCTTGAGTTCTCAGTAGACAATTTTACAGGAAGCACAAAGAAAGCACCCTAGATACCAAATGTGAGTGACCAATTATAAGTAAAATGAAGTTTGAGAGCATTGTAAACGCAAGAAAATTACACAGATAGAAGTTCCAACTTAGTTACCTTCTCAGCTGCCACGTCTCTAATATTATTTTAAATTACATTATTTTCAGTGGGATGATTTAAATACAAAGCATTAAATCTATTTCACTGTGTTATCTCTATGTGCCCAGATATTAATACAATCAGTTTCTAATCTATTGGTTGTTTTGTGGGTATTTTTCTCTGATATCCTAGTCTTTAATATCAGTAGGCTGACAATCTTTGTCCACAATGAATTACATTGTTCAGAGGTGTGGATCATTCTGAAAAAGTGTAAAAGGGATTTTTCTGTTTTATTGATGATGGTTTCCCATTAACTTCTTTTTGAATTAATGAGTTGGGACAGCTTTCTTAACGAAAGATTTCAGATATGTAGAGTAGCCATGAACAAGATATGCCTGGCTTCTGATTCTTTATTTGTATTTTATGTAATATCCAATTTCATAAGGTATTTGAGGAATATAATGGAATAATTAATAAATCCAAAGAAGCTGTGATCTGAAAATATATTGCATATATATATAAAAATGACTACACATATCAAGATAAATATTTGATTTATTTCATCAGTTGAAGTCTCAATACTAATGCAGTTTTTTGTTTTTGAAAATAGTGCTGCTCACTTACAATTCCTAATGAGCACATTCAACTGTCAGCAAGTTTTATGGTTATATATTGCATATATAATCTCGTATGCCTGCTTTGAACTTTAGAAAGTTTAAGTTAAACATTTTTTTGAATAATTCAAACAAAAAAATTGTTCTTCATGGCCAAAGTTATTAGGCAATTCGAATCACTGCCATTTTTTCTGTTAGTAGAAGTTGTTTGAGATGGGCATTTTTTGTTGCACCTTCTTTGTGAAAGATCACTATTGCACCAGAGGTTTTCAGCCCTTGGAAAAAGCAAAAACAAAGACTAAACAACTCCTATCTAATGATTTCCAAACTGGTTGCTGGTTGCTTTTTACTCTTAATACTCTTACAAATAATCAGTTAAAACTGTATGGCTCACAATCAGTTTGTGGAGAAACCTGCCTTGTTCCATTTTGGCTCAGTCATGCCTTGTGTAGAGTGTCAAATCTTTCTGTCCCCAGAAAAGTGTCCATAGTCCCCAAATAGATTATGTATTCTATGAGTTATCATCACAATTGCTTCTTCCATGAATAGTCCCCTCACTTGTTTTCAAAAACTAAGAGAAATTTTTAATAAGCTTCTAGAAATTTCAGTTAATGTGTTGAGAGATCCATCCATTATAGTCAAAATAGGAAATATGTCCGTTTTCAGAACATCCAGGCTCAAGTTCAGAAGTTGGTGCTACATTCATCTGGAACTTTCTTAGACTGTTTTCATGGTTGACTATTTCATCCGGTGCTGGATTGAGTTGTGAGAGAGAGTCAGAAATTGTTCAGCTCAGTAGGGTACCTAGGGTTTATCTAGGTTAGGGTTCTGATTTTATTCATTAAGTACAGGACAGGCCAGTTCTCCAAAGACTTATTTTTAGGACAATGTTAAATTTTCTCTAATAATATAGTGACGTATTTTTAGCAGGTTGGGCCTTTTTGTTGGTTGGTTGTTTTTTTTTAAGGAATTCCTATACAGTCTCAGAGGTCTGAAGGACTTTTATTTATTTGTCAAGATCTGATAGAACTAGCTACTTTATATCTCAAACTTTTCAAACTCAGTACTATTTATTGATATTCTGAGAATTATTACTAAATCGCTTTTTTTCACTTGTTCTTAGCTGCCTACTGGATTAACCACTACCACAACATCCAGCTAAATATTTTTACCTCCTGAGTAGTGTAAATTTATTTCTCTTTAGAATCCCAACAAATTCCTTTCACTCCAAATTTCTTCTTGATTATGTCACAACCCATAACTGGCAAAAAATTCACCTGTTAAACTCTAACTCCAGCTATCAATATGATTGTTAGTAAGTGAACTTCAGGCCATTTGGTGAAACAACAAATTTGACTACAATAAATGTGAATTACTGTTTTCTGAGGCAAAAAATTGAAACATAGACTTTAATGCAATATATTAGTTACACAAGATACTGCTGCATTCTTTTTTGTAGAGAAACTTTCTTGGTTATCTTATAAATTTGAAATAGTTGAATGTACTGAGAAACGGCATCACTTGAGAATCTCCTTGAATGAAACACAGTTACTTATAGAAGTTTGGGTTTAATATTTTCTATATTATAACTAGGGGTTTTTTCCTATTGCAAGCAAAATACTATCATGGTGATTCGATGAGATGCCACAGTACACAGATCTTACAATTGCACTTTATTCTAAATAAAAGATCTCATCTTTGAGAAGCTTCTATTCTCTTTAGTCCATTGCAGCAAATCTGTGTTTATTGATTCCCTAGATGAAGCAGAATGATTTACAAATAGGAGAGCAAAGAGAACAGTTTATAAATACACTGAATTCCTTTGAGTACCCCAGTCCATTCTCTTCAGCTTAGCACATTGTCTGCAAACATCAAAGAGGTACTCTATGTTCTATGTCTGCTGGATGATTAGAGAATTTTAATTTTACAGTTTGTCTGCATGTTGGCTTTCAGTATTCTCAAATTTCTCCTATAAATATCTGATGCAAAATCCTTCTTGACTGAAAACTTTTGGAAGGCAATAGAAGTTTGATACAAGACATTACACATGAATTGTGGGTATCATGGTGGAAGACCACAAACTGTGTCAAGAGGAACGACAGGATCAGATCAGTCTTCCTTGTCATAGTGCTGTTTTATTCACCAAGACACCTTCATCCACTATTGTTCCTGCTGGGTTTCCTCTTATTGCTGAGCAAACAATGAGTACAAGAGATTATTTATCCTCCCCCCATCAAAAAAGACATAACATGGGAGACTAGGCAGAGCACTCTTAACAGTCTGACTATTAATGACCAGAGTACTTACGCTAATCAGCAACACACATTAGATCATCTCAAAAAAAAATACTTAAATGTCTTCTGGTCCCAAATGAAGAGCATAAAAAGAGACTTGGGGGAAACCAAATAATTCCAAGGGACAGTATCTGAAAGAAAAGAGAAGACACTGAGTGTTGCACTGCTGAAGATGGCAAATATAGGAAAGCCAAAGTGTGGCACCAAACAGACCATAGTTACTGGGGCCACTAGTATCAGCCAGTGCATGAGACAATGTCAAGAAGTGTCTTTGTTCTGACACCCTATTACTATTCCAGTCAAAGTCACTCTTTGAATAATGAAACTTGACTCTGGAACATAAACATTTTGCTATAACAAGCCATCATCCCTGAAGTCCTTTGTTAGAGCTAGATATGTGACCACTGTGAAAGTTTGAAAATAGGTCAATTGGGGCATGAACTTGCACCATTTGAAAGAGAGAAATTGAACCTTGGTGCTCGAACTTCTTTTCTTATGCAAACCAAAAATCCAAATTATCTAGAATGGGAGAAAAAGAAAACCATATAGAATACTGAGAATTCTGCACATTTTGAAGGGTAAAAAACTGGAAAATTCTTCATAGTCATCTTTCTTTTGCCAGCAGAAGTGGTACCATCACCAATTTATCTTTGATACATTTCCTCCTTGAGCTATAACCCTTTCACTATACTCCCAATTTCCAATGTAACCTTACAGTAGGCCAACACAATGGTTTCTTCTCAGATATTTTACTCCATAGCCATATCATGTTTCTTCTGAATGGCCTTGTGCTAAAGCCAGACTATTGAATAAGCTGTTCATTTATGTGTTCAAGTCTGTATACAAGAATGACCCAGAAACTGAAAATTCACCTGATTTTTTCACCATTTCTGGTCTTCTTCTAAAACATCTATCACTAGAATTACTGTTTCAATTATGCTACCTTCATTACCTTCATTCCATTTTTGCCTAATTCTGTTTATCACAAGTATTGACTATCAGATTAATAAACTTCCATTCTCTCTTCAGATCCATATTACCCTTAGTAATTAATATTGTTCTAGTTTATTGTGATTCAGAGGAGATCTCAAGAGCTTCATACTTTTTTCCATCTTGGAAAACAACTGCAATATTCAGATGAAATCAAGAAATTGGCCTTGAGGCAGGACAACTTGCTCACTGAAAATCAATGTCCAACCATTCATTTTACCTACTTGTCATTTAAAAAAAAAAAAAAATTAGTAGATTGATTTGCAAGATTTTTTTCTTATTATGGTATAATTATTAAAACAAAAAAATCCCAGACCAATTAAGAACTCATCCACTCCCTTTGATTTGTAGTGTAGAGAACATTTTAGTAGAAACAGGTATTCAGTGCTCACTGAGGCCTGCATGCACAATCCAGTCTTTCAGTATGATGGCAAGGACGGTGTGTCCTTGAGCCTGAAAAAATAAGGATTTTGAAGGACACAAACAAAAAGGAAGGATAGAGAGCCAGTTGTGCTGACCGTGAGATAGGCAGGAAAAGACAGTGGGATTACGTGTGGTTGCTGTGAGCTAATGAATAGGTAACAGGGAGAGGGTGCATGAACAAAAGGTATTGTCCAGTAAGATTGCTTTTTAGGTCGCTTGGACATGCCTGAGGCTTA
Organism: Calyptomena viridis; assembly: GCA_013390005.1. Lineage (NCBI taxonomy): Eukaryota > Metazoa > Chordata > Aves > Passeriformes > Eurylaimidae > Calyptomena > Calyptomena viridis. The sequence continues at coordinate 246,070 of WEIV01000113.1, forward strand.
CAAAAATGCTGACCTGTGTAGAAATAAATGAACATTGACTATACCTCTAT
>WEIV01000114.1:0-14686 GCA_013390005.1 Calyptomena viridis
GTTCTCTGCAGTTTGTGCAAAGTATTCCGCAGCTTCTGAAAGTTCAGTATTCATTTAGGGTTTCCTCTTTTTGGCCCCAAATGCAATGACAGCAATGCAGACCAGACAACAGAATGCACTGTTGCCCTCAGGGGCCAAAGGGTAACAGGAATGAAGGGGGTGAAGGGGAAATCCCACACCTTTGAGATAGCAACTTTCCATATTGAAAAGAATCAATCCCACCCCCTATCCCCAATAAAGATGCCTTGTGGGGAAGTTTTTGATCTCAAAAATAACTGTTATGGAAAACAGTTCCAAAAGGCAAAGTCTGACTTTACTCATCAGGCTTACAGGACTGTGAGCAACATGCACATCAGGGTCCTGGGGAGAATTTGTGCAGCCACAGTCCCAGCTGCTCGAGGAAACTCACCTTTCCATGGTATAAATTTATCATTTGCATCTTTGAGAAAATACACAGGAACAAAGACCTGTTGGTTGAGACTAATAATGCTCCATTTAAAGGGAAAGCACCTCCTTAGTGGGACTAATCGTTCCCTTTAGATGTACAAACATACTACAGGTATGGCACAAGGAACTTCTTGGCTGCTTGGAGTGATTCTTCATCGGCAACACGCACACAAAATTCAGTTTCTGATGTTTAAGCGAAACAAGAGAGTCATCACTTTTCCAAGTCATGGTAAGATGAACTTTGGCTCTTCCACCACTGCCTAATCCAGCCACAGGGATGGGAGCAGCAGGGACAGGGTGGACAGGCAGGGTGGGATCTGTGCCCAGGCAAGGGTGAAGACTTGACCCTCTGTGGTTTCCTTGTCCTCAGGAAAAACAAAGTCCCTTTCCAACGCCAGCTTTTGCTGAGAAGAAAAGCAGTTTGTGACAGGCCCATGGGAGATACCACACAAAAAGGAATTTTTCAAAAACTTCTACAGATCTCAGGCAATGTCCCAGTTTGGATGTGGTCCAAGGTGGTACTCCCACTGTGGCCAAACAGCCCAAAGTGTGGTCAGCAGCTTGGACACGCTGCTCTTTTTTTTCCCTAACATGGCAAGACCAGAAAAGCTGCTTAAACCCAAAGAAGCAGGAGCGTGTTAGGTCATTTCTAGTCTATTTGCAGAGAAAACAAAGCATGAAGCTTCAAAGAGGCCTGGACAGGGTGTGTGGGACTCTCCAGTGCCAAGGATGCAGCTTTTCACTGCACCCTCCTGGGGGTCACATCCACCTGTGAGACTTTGCCTCAGCAGCCCCTGTCCATGTGTGGTGCAAGTCCAGGCTGAGGTTCAGGTCTCTGTGCTGGATTTGTATTTGCACACTAGTATTTTTGGCTTTCCTTGAATTCTTTTTTCTGTTGCAGCCAATATTTAGGAAGCAGAACGAACAGTGGACAAGGTCAGCAGAAGCCTGCAGCCAGTCATGATAAAAGAGCTTTTTCTGGGGAAAACCTGCCCTACTCAAAGACCAGCATGATCAAAAACTGAAGCTTTGTGCTTGGAGCAAGGGAATAATCCAACTGTCAACAGGAGCAAAGCCTGATGTGTGCCCAGAACAGGAAGACTGTGGCATCCTTTTGGCTCTGAGGCCAGCCTGTCTCACGCTTGCTCAGTGGAGGTGCCTGCAATCTATAGTCTGTCATCATGCAGGGTTCTCGTGGGCCTGACCACTGGCCCTGAACCTGGACTACACTGTTGCTCAGCTTGGAAACCTGCCCCTTTTGTACAGACTCTCACAGATGCATGGAATGAGCCCTCCAGAGCCTTCAACCAGGAAGGCAGCTGGGTATTTTCTCAGGTCTCAAGGCACACTCAGCACCACTTGGCCAAGAGGACACACCTTCAGGATGAACTAGCAAGTGAGTGCATCACCAATTTCACTGGACTGGGGCCATGTTCATCCCTGCTGCCTAAGCCAACTCCACAGCACCCATGTGCTGGAGCCCTGGGCAGAAGGGCTGCTTCAGGCATAATAATCCCTTTGGAGGCAGATGTTGCTTTTCCAGGCTTTGATGCTGAGAGTCAGTGACAGAAATATCTGACCAATAACAAATATAATCCTTGTTTGTGTTGCTGTAAAGAATTCAACAGTAGGTGGAAGCCTTGGAAATCCTTTGAGAGGTTTCTCCCTACCATGTCCTCACTCCCAGAGGCAGAGTTCATCCNGAACTCTGTGTAGAGTTTTCTCCCTACCATGTCCTCACTCCCAGAGGCAGAGTTCATCCCTGCCATAACACACATCTTTCAGTGCTAATGATGCTTCAGCTGTCAGGATTTAAGTTTGTATATAAAGACTTTATATTTACCTCTGGTGGAAAAACTGTGCTTCATTTTAAACAAGAGAACTCTGTTTCATAAAGGTCACAGTTATGGTCACATTTACGAATTGGTTTTTGAAACTGATGGAAAGAGTATCTTTATAAGTCACTATTTAATTATTTTTTTTTATTTTTTCAGATTTTTTTTAAATCTCTGTGGGTTTATGCATCAACTGTTCTGGGCAATCAGCTACATCTCGTTGACATTTTTAATAGGCTTTCTGACTTGGCTGCTCAGCTGTGTTCTGAAATAACTCCATCAGACTCACAGCAAGTCAGGAACAAAATGGAAAGTTTAGAAGAGGGAAAGCTGAAAATTAATTTCCAGAGCTGTGTGGTTATTTTCTAAGTCTGAGCAGCATGCAAAAATTCTTGGTAAGATCTTTGGAGACAATTCCATGCTATTTTCAAAAGTTGCATGTTTGTGGGAATCCAGGCTCTTGCAGATTTTCAGAAAGCTACCAAAATGAGGAGATACCAGGAGATGGGATTCATGAGTGGAGAATGGTTTACCTTAGGATGGCTGTACTGATTCCTGCTGTGTTTCTTGGTCCTTTGCAGAGACAGCTCAGCTGTTTGTGAATTACCTGTTGAATTGCTACAGCCTGGGGAATTTAGGAAAAACTGGACTGATTTAGGCTCTTCAATCCTTCAAGCTCTACATTGAGAAAGTTTGGCCGCTCCTCCAGAGTCAGCAAAGCTGTCCATGCCACAAGTATGGAAACTATTGAGAGGGTGAGTTAACTCTCCCCTAGCTTCTCTGAAGCCAGAAAGCATCTTCCTGCCCTATGCTCCTCTCTGCAAGAGCCATTCCCTGAATTTCTGAAGGGCTACGAGTACTTAAAAAATTCCTGTAAACTGGGTGTTTGAGGCAGTGAACAGCACAGCATACTTGGACTGACAGTACTTCTGAAAAGGGCACTGGGCTCCTAAATTACTTGGGTCACTTTTATAAACTAACTATTCAGTTTTCCCAATCTCCCCTGCTTACTCTTGGCTGGGCTCACAGAAGATGTGGCTGTGTGTCAGGACAAGCTTGTCTCCCATCTCCTGGCTATGCTGTGCCTTGCCATGGTATACAAATATTCAGGTGCTAGCAAGAGCACCAGGTGCCTATTTAAATCCTCTTTTTCTTGGGGTGACAGTCCCCAGTCCTCCCAGAAAGTTAGCCCTAAGGTGGCTGCAGTGGGGTAATACTGTAGCTCTCACTCAGNCAGCAACGTGCTCTCCAGCCATCAATATTCAGTCACCACCAACGAAGGCCCAGCCAGAGACCCACGGAAGGCCGAGGCCTCCTGGAGGTCGCGCGGTTGCCGGCGGCGCGGGCGGATCAGAGGGTCTCGCTGTAGATGACGCATGGGCTGGTTTCCTCCCAGAGTTGCAGCTGCTNAGAGTTCCAGCTGCACGCTGGAAGCAAACCAACGCTTGGCACAACCCAAGCTGTAGTTGAGGGTGGTCCGGTAAATGTTCTTGGCACGCTTGGGAAAAATGATGGTTGTGCTCTGAAACCTCAGTGGCTTCTGGCGGGGCTCAAAGATCAGCTGGGACTTGTAGTTCCGCCAGGTGCAGTTGGGAGCAGCAATGATTGTCTCGCTGTAGGTGGTGACAGTGGGGATGGGGCCGTAGAAGATGTCATCCCGGTAATGCTTCTCGGAGTCGTACTTCACCTCGGAATTGCACCTACAGAGGACAGCANTGGTCTGGTGTGTGCTGGGCTGACCAGACGCTGACTCTGCAGTTGGTCTTCCCTTTGCAGAGACCAAAATAGCTCTGAATATTATACTGACTCTCACCTATGTGTTAGACAAGAGCTACAGAGCTCACAAGGCTCTGCTATGGGTAACAGGGTCCTTTGTCATCTTGATGTCACCTAAACACAAGTCAAAAATAGATATGCTCAGGGAAAAAAAAAATAAAATCCACATCATGAACGTGAGGAGTGTTGCAAAATACAAGCCAGTCTCTCACTGACCAAAGCCATCCTGTGCCCTGCAAGCCTCCTCCCAGCCAGTTCAGCCTCACCCATGGCGACATACTCTCCAGACTTCAATATTCAATGAAGGCCCAGTCAGAGACCCATGGAAGGNCGGCGCGGGCGGATCAGAGGGTCTCGCTGTAGATGACGCATGGGCTGGTTTCCTCACAGAGTTCCAGCTGCACGCTGGAAGCAAACCAACGCTTGGCACAACCCAAGCTGTAGTTGAGGGTGGTCCGGTAAATGTTCTTGGCACGCCTGGGAAAAATGATGGTTGTGCTCTGAAACCTCAGTGGCTTCTGGCGGGGCTCAAAGATCAGCTGGGACTTGTAGTTCCGCCAGGTGCAGTTGGGAGCAGCAATGATTGTCTCGCTGTAGGTGGTGACAGTGGGGATGGGGCCGTAGAAGATGTCATCCCGGTAATGCTTCTCGGAGTCGTACTTCACCTCGGAATTGCACCTACAGAGGACAGCAAGGTGTCAGGAACACAGCCCAGGCAGCAAAGGAGATAAGGCAGGCAGAGGACTCCCCTCTAACCCTTTGAAGGTGGCTATGTCTTACTGCACTGGGGCTGATGCCAACTGTACAACCCAAAGCGAGGGCCAAGAGGACTCTGTGCTGCTGTGAATCCCCACCTTGCTGTGAATCGATCTCAGCATTTCTGCAGTGTTTGTGCACAGAGGACCATGGTTGTGCCAGGGCAGAAAACACCTTGTTGCACAAGTTCCAAGCCACCCACTTCTTCCTCTGGTTTCCTCTATGGGTCCCACTGGGGCCTCAGCTCAGCCCTGAGAGCTACACTGGAGGCAAACACCCTGTAATGGAGTTGTTGAGCTGTGTGTTTGCCTTTTTTCTTTATGCTGCCTTATCATCAGAGCATGAAGATGCCCAACCTAACTAAAATCAGAGTGCTGGGAGATGAGGGGTGAGGTTGCTTATTGGGGTCTACAGAAAATACAAACAATGATCAAAGAACAAATAAAGCAATGGAATACTGTGGGTATGGCTGCCCAATACCCAAGCCACTGGTCTCAAAGAAAGTGACCACCTGTACAGCTTTTAGATGAAGAACCCACAAAAGGTGGGATGTCACTGCCCTGTCTGTTTTCTGCAGGCATTCAGAAAAGATGTATGGACACCAGGCCACATGAAAAGGCTTTTCCTGGAGTCCCTAGCCATGGAGAACAGCAGGACTTTCACTGGTTTTCCTGCTCCCCAAACGCTCCTCCAGCAATCAGAAGCCAAAGAATGTGCAGCTCCACGTAAAAAAGATTAAAGCTGGGTGTGTGCTTGTCATTACCTCCACCCGGAGGGGGGCTGACTGATTGTGCACCGCGTGTAATCTGAGCTGCTGTAATGTATTTTGCACAGCCAGGGTGTAAGCAAGTCATTCAGCACACATAAAACAAGACTCCGATGTAATCACCATAAAAACATGCCCGCTGGCAGCTCCTCAGACAGCAGAGATTTACTGGGGTACATTTCCAGAGAGACACCGCATAGGTTGAAGGGGGTGGGAATTGGGTTTACACTCCTCCCACTGCCCCTGCCCCAAGCTGTGTGTAACTGCTCCAGGCTGTTTGCGGAGCACATTCCGCACGAGCAAAAGAGGAAAAGAAGAGCAGAGACCAACGTTTATCCATCTGCCACAGCATCAGCCCCACAGGAGGGCAGAACATCTCCATCACTGCCTTGCGGGACCACTTCCTCACAAGGAGGAGCTCATTCAGTCTCTGTGGGCTGGCCTAATGCTGCAGAGTCTAACAAAAACAGGTGCCACTTATAATAATATTATTAATGATATTACAAGTGTTGCTTCTTCTGAAGATACAAGTAATTTGGGAATAGTATCAAGACCGTCAGATTAGTTAGTGTAGCCATCAAGCACACAGATGGTAATGGTTTTCTCTCGTAGCCTTGCACTTGAGCTGGCCTTGGAAGGAAAGATGCCTTCTCTTAAAACCTCCCTCCAGTTCTCGCCTCCTCGTCTCCACCTCTGTTGTTGTCAGTGTCTTTAATTCAGGCTTTACTCTCCCACCTGTCCCTCTCTTCCCATCAAAATAACCATGACTTCTATTCGTAAACACATTTTAAATCTTGGAAGAAGAAAAAGCACCAGGAAAAACACAGACATCCCCACCTACTCACCCAATCCCATCTGTACCTGATTTCCTGCACGGGATCGGGGTTGACCTCAATGCTTTCTCCAAAAAACACAGGGCACATTCGAGGCCTTATCTCTGGCATGGATGGGTTCAGGAGCAGGTAAGGCATCTGCAGGGAAGGAGAGCACAGCGAGTGTTGGATGAGGCTGGCACGGTTCCTGATGTGCTGTGGCTGCCAGCTGAGCAGCCTGATGTGACTCAGTGGATTGCTCTCACCTACCAACACCTGCCTCTGCCCAGCACACCCCCAGGTACGTGACTCTGCCCAGATCTCTGGTACTCCATGCTGCAGTATCTGTTTGTTGAAATTTAGCCCTCCTTTTACTTCTTCCTTTCTTGTTTCTCATAGGAATTGCAATTGTTTGGTTGTTTTATTTTAGCCCTGATATTGTTGTTACTATTATGAATTAACAAGTCTTACAAACACTTGAAGTGCTCCATGTGTGACCTAACACAGAGATACGGCTTAAGGCTGCTGATTTAAAGCATATAGGTCTACTTAAGTGAGATGTGTATATATATATATAAAAGATAATGTATCCCTTGCACTGATCCAGTAGAGGAAGTGGGAGACTTGCTGTTGCTGAAGTCTCTGTGCCAAAAATGGCTCTCGTGCTCCAAGGGATTTTCTAGTCAACCATGCACAAGTGAGGGTGGGGTGAGACACTGGGGCACCTTGTGGCCTCTGCAATGCTGAAAACCAGTTTCGAGCCAGGACTTTATAATGAATGGAGCTACTGACACTGAAACTAAGGATTTTTAAGATGAATTGCACCCTGAAGTTACTTACTTTTTGTATTACAATTACTTACAAATTGTCACACTCCAGCCTAGGCTCCCCTGCCCACCACAGAAATAAGTAATCCCAGTTCTCCATATTGGAGTGCTCCTAAACATCAGTTCCCACATATAGAGATCCTGTATCTGGTGTCTGGCTAATTAAGCAGCTTATTAAGCCTAATCCTGCCCTCCTGGAAAAATGTCATTGCATGTTTCAGTCCCTGCCACCATTTCTCTGTCAGCAGATATTTACAACACACAGGGACACAAGATTTATTTAAAGGAGATGGAGTTTTTCCACTTTCCACTATTCAGAGGCCATGTGTGCTACAATCACAGCCACATTTCATCCGTGTAAGTCAGTAAGATCATCTCAGGACTCACAGAATCCATCAACAGTAGCCGAGGTTGCAGCTCTTCTGTTGGCTTGCTCATCCCATGCCTCTCCCTTCCACCTTCCCCAGTATCTTCTGGTTGGGTGGCACAGGAGGGAACCCTTGAGCTGTGACCTGGTGCTACTGGCAGTGCTGGGAGAGGTTCTGCAGCCTGTGCCCTGCCTTGGACAACATACAGGCCCCCAAATGCTCACCAGATAGTCCCTTGCCAAGTTGTCCCTCAAGGTGGTGTAAACTGGCTGCATCCGCTCAACAGCATCAGCTCCCACCAGCTGAGGTCTGGTTTTCTCTAGTGGCTTGGGCTTTCTGCCTCAGGCTAAAGCAAAAGATATCACTGCTCCATCTGAATTTGCCAAGCCCTTCAATTTTGTGTCCTAAAACCACAAAGCTGTTTATTCTTTCCATACTGAAATATCCCTGCACTTTACTACTGCAAAGTAGTGCCATAAAGTAAAATAGCCAACCCCCCCTTTTTGATTGAATATTTCTGTTTCATTGTCAAAGGAGGACAGTATTTGCAAAGGTAAGGGGAAAAATAGAAAAAAAATATATATACATGCTCCTTACTGAACACTGGCCAACAGTCAAAGTTCATTTCTGAACTGCTTTCAACACTCTTGACAGGGACGGACAAGAGCAGCCCTTCTGGTCATAAATAAAGCTCTTTGCTTCTGAAATGTGAATTGTTTACATCAGACCAGCCTCAGTTCACAAGGGTGCAGATATCCAGCTTGTAACAGTCTGCACATGACCAGAGCTCTTTCTAAAGACATCTTGTACATGAGAAGAGGCTCATTGCAGGAGTCAAACCCCACATGGACATGCACTCACGGGCTTTGTGAACAGCAGGTAGGCTGCCCTTTGGGGGTTCACCTGCAGAGAGATGCAGATTGCTTGGCCTGGCGAAGGAAGCAAGGCTGGGGATACATGTCCCTCCTCTAAAGAAGTTGTTTTGAAGAAGCAAACAAGCCTTCGCACTTCTCACTAACAAATGCTGACACTGTGTGCTCTAAACATCCCAAGGATGCGGGAGGCAAGGTCCTTCCTGTGGCTTAGCTGGAACATTGCTGGGGCATCTGGCCCCCAGCCTTGGCCCAGGAACAGACCTCCCAGCCCACCGTGTGCCGAGTGCTGCTTGGCCAGAGCGTGGGCACAGCGGCAAACGCGCCTGTGGAAAGCACAAGTCCCACGGCAGGGAGCAGGAAACAAGAACATGCTGCACAAACAGTATCAGTGTGCATGGAGAGATGGAGACACTGGCGTGCCTGACTGAAATCAACCAGAGTCAAAAAGCTGCCACTGAGCTTGGTGAGATCAGGATTAAGTCTTCTTCAGGTTAGTTCTGAATGGAGTGGTGATGAGAGTATTTTCATTGTGGGTTATAGTTTACCTTGCTCTGGGCAGGGAAGGGTGGCAACAGACATTGCATAATGCATTTCATATCCTGTAAACGAGCACCAACTTCAGAACTGCACGCTTGGCTTAATTTAGAAAGCTGGAACAATTGTGGACATTGGCTAATCAAAGCCAGGACTTCTCCTGCCCTTAGAGACCATTACAGACTCACACTTATCCTTCATGAGTAGCACTGTGAGCTGCTGCAAGTCAGAAACTTTGAAGTTACCTGGAAGTTTGCAAATGGAAGATGTAAATAACTTACAAAGCACGGCCTAAAAATAGAGATCATCTGTAGGACGGTGCAGGCTGCTCACCAAACAGCAAATTATTTGCTTGCACAGCATGAAGGGGTCACTAAACAATAAACACAGGTTTTACACAGCAGCAACTGAAAGGCACGTCAGGTGACATTTTGTTTCCCCTGCAGTAATATTCTGAAATGTCGGCCCCTGCACCTCACCTGGAGCTGGGAAGCAAGGAGCAGGGGACATGAGCTTTCCAAAAGATTTGTCTTTGGGGCTGAAATGTTATATGCTTGGCACGTGTCAAAAGCGGGTTTTTTGGCAAGAGTTTGACACCAGCTCCTTCCAATCTGTTTTGAGGTAAAACAAAACAAAAATGTTCTGCCTGTCAAAAAAATACTGACTCAATTCTTTTACCTTCTGCAAAGGAATCACTGAAAGAGGAGTACTGGACTGCTGAGCTCCCTTGAGAAAATTATGATCCCTGGCTCATTTATAGCAATCACTCGGTGATTTCCAGACACCTCACAAATAAGGTGAGTTTCTGTACTGTCTGGCCACACAGATGGGCTGGCATAGAACAGAGCTAACTGCACACTACTGGAGGTCACTGATGGTGAAGAGGAGGAACCCACATCACTTTAGACCAGGCTGTCCATGAGGGATCCACCATCAAGGTCTATCTATCCCAAAGGCTGCTGTCCTGAAATGCTGCAATGGGCACTGATTGCTCTGTCCACAGTAACTGGAGCTGTGCTGGTACTTACCAGATGCAGCTCTGCAAAAGCCACCACAACCCTGTTGGGTTGTGCAGGGACTTGTAGGGACAGAAGGAGTCTGGTAGTCCAAGAAGGTTGAGGAGAAGAAAGGAAAAACACTGGAGAGGTCAAAAAGTGACCCTCATGTATGCATTATGCCCTCAAAACAGATGCAAGGTGAATGGTAAGCAGTAAACCTGCTATTATTTTTACTTCCTTTCCAGTACATGATTTGATTCAACCAGCAAAGAGTTACAGTATTATTAAAAAGTTGAAGTGCTTTCTTGTTTGGCTGCATTTTTCCCTCTGCCTTAACTCTGATGCCTTTCAGGCATGTAACGGCCTGGGCAGCTAAACTCTGCTTTTTGCAAGTAGTAGATAGATAAACACAGATAAAATTGGTTGCTGAATGGAATTCAATCTACAGCTAAACGACAGCACTGATTGTTCTTTAGCTTCCAAATTCTAGGCAGCAAAGTAACAAAAAGGAAAGGAAATTAACCAGACTTGAAACAAATAAACCTGCAAAACCTTTCCCTGGAGACAACAGAGAACCAGAACTGACCAACTCCTTTTGCTATGGTCATTATTTGGAAGGCACTAAGATGTGGCATTAGATCTCTACGGACTGTAAGGGGAAATGGCTTTCCAAGCATCAGGGCTACAAACAGGATACAGCTTCCCAAATTCCCAGCTCTTAAGTTAGCTAGGGCATAAGCAAATCTCTCACCACATTTTCCCACTATGGTAACATGTCAGGTCCATGAAAACGTCACTTTACTCAGCTGTTATTTACAGCTATAATGAAAGATCTCACTGAGTTATTTGACACACATCTACATTCTCCGCTCTAGAAGATAAGCAATATTTGTTTAACAAACCATTTATTTTCCCAATATCTACATGTATTGCACATTACGAGTAATTTATACCGGAGCCGGATGAGATTATATTGAGAGGTGGTAACAGTAAATACAAACCTCAGGTAGAAAGCAGGGCTTTGTTATTTGAAAGAATTACATCCTTCCAGCTTATCTCCCTCTTTTATTTCAAGTGGGAAATGTGTGCTGCTTGGCTTACTGTCCACAGGGTTACGCAGGGACGCAAAGGAAACTCAACACCCAGAAGACATCACCCTAGATGTCTTCCATCACAGCCACATTTTTCAGAGTAGATGATGAGATCCTGATGCCTGTTTCCCTGATCTGCCCAGAAGGGACATCTGTCACAGACTGCAGATCAGGTGAGGCCCAGAGCCACTCCCCTCCTTCGTGGCTGGCATTGATCCAAGGAAGAAGACAAGGTGGGGGGTGTCCAGAACTGGATAAGGCTGAGGGACAGGGGACAACCAGGTGAGGTAAGACATTGCCAGGCAGAGGCACAGGTGTGGAACTGAAACCACCACCAACCCACTGCAGGGGGAAAGCCTGCAGGATCCAGCTCTGTGGGAGCAGTTCAGAAGTGGGTCAGGATGCCAGGCTGCCAAAGCCAACCCCTGAGGCAAGACCTGCTGCAGTGCCAGATGGGTGCCTTGCTCCCCACACAAGCCTGAGGCTTTCCCCAGAGCTGCTGGGACCCACGTGGCCTTGGAAAGTCATGTCACCTGCCCTGTGTGCAGGCTGCAGGCTGGCTCAGGTTGGGGTGCTGGGCCTCTCCCTTACGTGTGTTTTCACTATGGGTGCTGGGAGGTCTGGAAGTTACATATTGGCTGGAAACCCTTTGATGGCCACGTTCTGCATCCAGTCCATAAAAGACAGCCCTCTGTTCCTGGGGCACTTCCAGTGCAGGATGACCTGCTGGCTCTGTGGCCCAAGGGCTCTCCAAAAATGCTGCATGTTAGGAAGAGATGTTCTGGTTTTGTTGGGTTTTTAATGTTAGCTGTAAATCCAACAGGGTTGGCACACACACTGACATGGACCACATTGTTGGGACCATGCCTGTGAAGGCTGTGCCAAGGGGCAAGGTCTCTTTGTATTTGAGATGAAGCTGGAAACACCTCCCACCACACAAGATTGATTCTGGCACCACACTGTTCTCCAACACAGCTCCTGACTGTAAGAAGAAATTATAGAAGATATAACCCTACGGAAGTCAGTGCTAAGTCAGGCAGGCTGAATGCAGGAATACTTAAAGTCTTTCAAAGAAAAGGAACTTGTTGCAGTGACATTGGTTCCCTTCACTGTTGGGAAGGATCACAAACTCTGCTGCTTCAAGAAGGTACGATTGATAGTTCTGCAGATCAATGTGATCCTGATCTCCCCTGATATCCATTAGGACTTGTGCTGATGAATGCAAAGCACTTATTCCATCACAGTCCAAAAGCAATTTTAGCCTAAAACTATATCCCAGGGCAACAACAACAGGGAAAACTCTACGAAGACCTGGCTACTTTGATGTCATTTCATTCCCTACCCTTTCAGTAACTTCTTTGTGCATTTTATTAAAGGTTTATTTCATTGTATTTATGTTCCTTTTGGCCCAGCTTTACAGGCACATCCTAGAGAATTCAGTAACCCAAGTCATAAGAATCAATTTAATCATGTTTCAGATTTAAGAGGCAGAACGAGGTAAAAATCACCTTCCATTTTCCTTAGGATATTTGCACTTAAGCACAAAACACTTGACAAATTCCCTACATGGACTTTATTTGAAGAAATAAAAGCCAATTTCTCCTGCACTGCAAGTAAAATCAAAAAAATAAGTCCCTAAATGGTGTTGAACTTGTGGTATTTATGACTCTGGCCCTAAATTGCCTTTCATATTTTCTTGGATCCCAAAGCTGTTCTGAAATTGGCTGGTTAAATGTGAATAAATGGTGCATTGTCTTTGAAACGAAGTTGTGCCTATTAAAGAGCAAAGAGTTTACTTTTTCAGAGTCATAGTTAATAACACAGAGCAGAAAGAACATAGATTTTACACACAAGAAAGTCCTCAATAAGGGCATGCAAACTCCTTTTAGTCTGCATGAGAAGAGCTCTCCTAGAGCAGAAAAATTCTGTAACATATTTGTGAAGTTGGAGCAAAATAGCTGACTGCAAAAGAACCCAACTGGGTTCAGACTGGTGGTTGGATAGTTCTGCAGCAAAGAATAGTATGACATACTTCCCGCAGATCTGGAATGTTGTTTTTTCTTCACCTGACAGCAATTTACTGCAACTGTGCTTTGGCTGCCAGTGACTGAACTTATATATGGGTTTATAGTATTCTAACACAAAGAGTGCAGCCTGCAATCCTGGCTCTGTCATGTTTATAAGCAAAACAAGCATTAATAGAACAGGCGATTTTAAAAAGCATTTCTTGGTGTGCAAATAGCTGCAATTATTGATTTGCCAATTCTGCATGCTCTGATGAACTGCAGAGGAGTAGAGTTAAAAAGAAGCACATTCATGGATTGCATAACTGCTCATAGATCTGCAAGTCCTCGTTAAACAGCAAGGTTAAAGTTAATTACACATTGCAATTTAGAAGTATGAAACAAGTAATGCTCTTCATATTTTTCCTACTTTAATAACAGCGGCAAACACAGTATTTGCAGGTTGGAAATGAGAAGAAATGAAACTCTGTACAGTAGAGTGCAAGTTCCTATTTATTTCATTATTTTGCAGTGCACCAGAGTTAAAGAGCACAGTCCAGCACCACTCCAAATAACACAGTCCAGCCTGTTTCAGTGTTTGGATCCCTGCAACCTTCTGTACCTCCTAAGAGCATGAAAATATNCCTCCTCACTCTACTCTGGTGAGGAGTCCTTGTTCATGGGGAAGGTTTTGGCATGTTCAGGAGTAAAAGGCAGTTTTCAATAATATGCCAAAATAGCTTTAGAATTTGAGAAGGTACATGAGAATATGAGGAGTCATTGCAAAATGTCTCTGTGGGAAAGAGGTCTTTGAATTGTCACTAATCCAATGGTAGATAAATTTTTCTCATGGAAAGATCCGTGCTGCAGCTTTTATTCCATATAGAAGCCAATTAACTGCGTTGAATACACCTACAAACATCTTTTATACATATTAAAAAAATTTTAAAGAGCCCTGGGGAAGAACTTTCATCATACTTTAAAAACCTCCACCACCACTGCTTATGCTCTGAACTTTGTGTTTTAAAAACAGTTTTTATAGCTAAGGGATAGAAATAAACAAATAAAATTGAATAATAGTCATAATAAATCTACCCAAGTCATACTCCACAGTCAAACGCTTTGCTGGCACTCCATCAGGGTAACCGAAATCTGCCGTGCTCTGCCAGCTGAGCTTACAAACCACTACCTCTGCTCGGCCATCAGAGCACAAACTTTTTGCTCCACAAAGCCCCACTCTAGCCAAGGGCAGCAGCACACAGCCTTCCCCAGACTCTGTTCCAACTCCCCGGACACACATCCGCACCTTGTCCAAGTTAATGGGCAATTTTGTATTTCTTTCAGCCAGTGCTCCAGTAAGTGTGGCTCCACGCTCCTCACAACACAGATGTGGGATGCCAGGGCGCAAGGATGGCTGGGAGCCAGACGCCTCTGCCTCGGTCCGGATGGATGCAGCTCCAACCTGTACCTACCAGGCAGGACAGTGTCACTGAGAGGCAACTGTAATTGTCTGTTCCGACGGTAGGCAGGGGAGGCTGTTTCAGACCTGGGTTTCGCTCCCACATCATTACCAGTTTACCCAGCCAAAGTGCCAGCAC
>WEIV01000114.1:15194-65548 GCA_013390005.1 Calyptomena viridis
CCGGCGGCCCATTTATCCGGAGAGGGTGGGAGGGAGCCGGGGAGCGCCCTCCCCTTCCCCCGGCCCCCCAGCTCTGCCCCGGCCGCACGTTCTCGGGCGCTTCCCAGGCACGGAGCGCGTTCGGTGGCGCCCGCCAGCCCTGTCTCCGCCGGAGGAGATGAGGCAAATCCCGCGCACGGCCGGCGGGAGAGGGGCTTCGTCACCCACCTACCCACCCATCCTGGCTATGGCTCCCGTCCACGCGTTCCATCACTGCTGTCCGAGTTTTTCCTCACTTCTGTCTGATTTTCCCCTCAGTTCTGATTTTCGTCTCTTTTACCCACACATCCCCGAAGTAGCTTTTCCCTTCGGTGTCGTGGTGTGTGGGCACGAGGGAAGAGATTCCTCTCGAGAGCCATCGCCTCTCTTGGCTTTGAGGTGGCAAAGGCTGGGTTCACCACGGCAGCAGGTCACTGTGGCAGTCTTGGTCCCTGTGCCACCATACCCTCATGACAGCCCTCACGCCTCCCACACCCTCACACCTCTTTCTTTGACTCCACAGCTGGTCCACAACCAAGGATGCAGTCTCCCCATCCCAGCTGTCGTTCAAGACGACCATAAACGTCATGGGAGGGCATCCCAAATCCCAGTACAGCCTCTAGCTGGGACGAGTGGTGTGTGCCAGAGGCACTGCCAGCACTGAGGGGAATGGAGAGTCCATGTCAACCCCTCAGGGTTCAGGAAAGCAGAAGAGCTAAACAGGTCAGGCTGGCTGAAGCCAATATGGCCATTTATTGCACAATAACTGGCTGACGCTGATGTTACCTTGTCCACAGCCTTGTCTGTGTTTTTCTCATCATGTTTTCTCTCTACACAGAGTCTAGACTGTGAGAAATCTCAGGCAAGCCCACTCATACGGCTCAGCCTGGTGGAGCTTTATTCATGGCAAATAGGTTTCCATGGGAAACTGTTGAAATCCAACTGGCCACCTCTCTTGGTTCAAGTTGTTGGCCCGGCACCCATTGGAATGAGACTGTGTGTGTTTGTGCTACAAAATTGACAAATGCAACATTTGTTGTGGCAACTGAGAAAAATGTGAGGGTCTGGTACTGCACCTAATGATGAAGGCTTCACACCCAAGCCATGAAGATGTCACGAGGTCCTTGGGGGTAGGGTTGAACCTAAAAGTGCCTATGCTCCATCCTGATGAGGGAGTGGGTTGTACTTTAGGGTGGTAAAACTGGTTTTGTTTAGACATATTCTTGCTCAAGTCAAAAGGAAAGGCGAAGGAAGCCCAAATCCATCCTTGACTGAAATGAGGGAGCCCTCCTCAGAGTGGCTGAAGCAATTTGTATGCACTGAGCTGTGCAGAGGAATGTCACTGATTTGTAAATGTCAAACAGGCACCAAGCAGCCCACACACGAACCTCAGTGAATTCTTACCTCTGACCCTCGCCGGCTCCAGCAGCTGCACAGGCTGATTTAGAGCCCCTTACTGTAAGGGCTCTAATGTCTCACACAGGCTATGGCTGATCTGAAAATGTCAAAGGGGACCAAAGGTCAAAATTTCCATAAATTAGTCCCTAGCTTGCTACCTATCACGTAATAGGATTCTCTGGCTAGTTAACACTGTGAACTCGGGCATTCCGCCCAGCAGTTCCCCTGCAGCCCTGTTCCCCTGCCCCTCTCCTGAACTGGCAAGACCCTATGTGCAAGGGGAAGGAGTGTCTTCTGAGCTGCTTTGCTTCACACAGGAAAAAAGGAGCAGGACAAAGACACACTGAGCAGGGGTGAGTGCACTGTCCTTTAGTCCTAGAAAGGTATATTTTAGCTTGGGGTGCAGTAGAAGGGAGACTGTGGGATTTTTTTTATTCCTGCTTTGAGAAACTGCAATCCAGTCTTTCCTGGGGCTAAATAATGTGTATTTTTAAATGCAGGTGTCAGTACAGCATGTGTTCAGCTGAGAAGTGGTTGTTCATGTTTTAGGGTTTGCTGAGCTCTAAACAGGTGAAACACTAAGCACTGCTGAGCATCCCCAAGCAGGAATATTGAGTGGTACAGATATTGACTTCACTTATGACTGGCAAAACTGCTGCTGGCTTCTGCAGGGCATGTGTGTGCATGTATTATGGTGGTATTGTTATTATAGTTGTTGTTCTGCAGCACATTTGGGCATACATATTATGGTGGTATCATTTTAGTTACGACCATGGTTATCAATCTGTTTAAAGTTACTAGTGGGTTGCTCACCCAAGCTGGAGCTCTTGTCTAAAGCACAGGGCATGCAGGTGGTAAGAAATGCTCCTGTTCTGAAGGCTGTGATGGAAATTACTTGTTCTTTGGTCAGAGTCCTCCTGAAGCCACAGTATCCTGGTCTTGGCCAGTGCAAGTCAGCCTGAATGGAGACTCAGTGAAGGATACACTGTGCAGACACAAGTGTATATGTGGCATAGTATAGAATCAGACCTGGTGAAACAGGATGTAAATGTTGCACAGTGCCTTACCAAAGGAGAAAAACAACAAATGCAGGTTTTTCAGTTGAGACCATGTTGCTTTACTGAAATCCTCCTTAGTTCAGCAAGTCTTAGTTTTCTGGAAGGAATCACTAGGGACTGGTACATTCCTGTGTCTTGGCTTTGCAACAGGGAAACTTGGCCCTTGTGAGTATGGTGGGATGAGGAGGAAAGAAAAGTCTGGAGGGGAGTTTTCTGAAGCAGCTGAGTACAGACAAACAGGTGCAAGCACAGTGGTACAAGGGCAGCAGTGTATGAAGGCTGGAAGACAGTGGCCTCCACTACCAGCACTAACTCTGAAGGAATAACTGCCTAGCTGGGAATTTGAGTGTAAAATAACTGTAAATAGAGAGTGGCGAGTCAAGTAGCAGAAAACTAGGGAACATTCCAGCAGGACTGTGTCTGTTAAGATTCACTCTCAGACGAGGTGCAGTTCTGACATCAATTAGAGAGGGCTTTTTGACGTACACGTTTCTCAAAGCTTCTCTAACTTTTTTTTCATTGATCTGTTTGTTATAAAATGCAATCCCCAGGCCCAGTCCTGAAACGGGTGGGAGGTCATGAGAGAGGGACTGTGTGGGCAGTGGGGACAGGAACCCAGACAGCCTTCCTGCTGTGAGCAGCCTCCTTCTGGATAAAAGCTGCTATCACTCCTTGAATTCACTGGGATTCAAACTTCTCCATGCTTTTATGAGTCCTCTGCCTCCTGTTTTCCTAGCTATTCTCTTAGCTAGGGTTGAGTACTTTAGGAATCTGCCATCCCACAGACATGGCAGAGTGTCAGCATCACGTGCTAAGTTTCCTTCCACTGCTGCCAGGCTTGAAAGACAAATACAGTGAGAGAAGAAAGAGACAGGATACAAACACCTACATCAGGACTTTTTCTGAAGCAGGCAGGGTGGCAAAATGGGAAGAATGCTAGGAATGTTCATTCTGGTTCAGTGTCGAACCCGATCCTTCAGAACACCCACAGCGTAACTAGTCCCAGTAAGAACGACTCGGGCCATGGTTGGATGTAACTGTGCTCTCTGGTTCCCTACAAAGAAGCACAGCCTTCCCTCTCTGCTGTGTGTTCCCAAGAATAGCATTGAAAGGCACCAAAGCTGCAGCATCGCTGAAGGGAATGTGACCAAAGAGCAGGACCCAGGTACATCAGGCTCAGACCACCCTTGCCTAGCTCACTGTGGAATTATTCACCTCAGCTCAAAATGATCCAAAGGGTGGCATTCTGCTGCTCACTGCGCAGGTCCAGATGTGATACAAAGAGCAGGAAGCACATCCATAGTGCCAGACCTGGAAACCACAATAATGATTCATTTTGCAGGGCAGTATGGCAGAGTTCAAATCAAAGGAACCTTTCTGCCTGAAAAGCAGAGGCCATTTATCAGGAGATAAAATCACTTCCTGAGGTCTACTCATTTATTTTTAGGCAGCCCCCACATCAGAAATGTTTTTAACCTGGATTCTAGGTCTTGGCTGTCTGCTCCAGTGAGGGCCACAGCCCCCTCAAGTCACGGCTGCACCTGCTCTGGCCCTGCTACCCTCACCAGACAAACAGCCCTCCTAGCAGTGACTTGGAACAAACTGTCTAGCAGGAAATGGGAATGAAAGCACAAAAATCTCCTTTTCTGGGGCCAGGAGTGCCTGTTCTTGGCAATAAATCAAAGGAAGAAAAATTCCTTTGAATAGCCTAGGCTTGAATAAAGACTGTCCATCTCCCAGACAAGACAGTAGACTTTACAAATGAAGTAAAGAAGGATGATCTTTAAAGAACGTGCACAGGGTTGTATGAAAATGCTGCCTTCTCACATTTGACTGCAGTTTGCCACAATCCAGACCAAAGACCTCAACTGAATGCTGTATTACAGAACAAGCAAAGGATCTGAAACACCAAAAAAATCATCAAGACTTCTACTGACCCTGCTTGCCTTGGAGTAGGGTGTTACTAGAACAGTATTCGATTACCTGTGGAGTCCAGTTGGCATTTACTGGTATTGTTATATACTGGAGTCCTAACACACCTCCCTGCCTCGCTGCCCTGGAGAAGGAGCTGCCCATTATCGTGTGAAATTTCCTCTGCTTGTCTGTCAGGGCTGCTGTGCTGTAATCTTGGAGGATAATCAACAGCGAAACCATTCATAAATCACAGCTAACAGAAAAGACGCCGATAGGGTCTTAAATTTCAAGCCTGAGAAGCCATCATTTCAACAATGACAGTCAAAGGGGAGATTAAGAATTCTTCTACATGGAAAAGTTTTTCTTGGAAGAGCAACCCTCTCTTTGGTTGCCTGTAACTACAGTCATGTGGATTTGATTTTTACATGGCCCTTCTGCCCGCTTGCAGGGAATGCTCTGCAACCCCAATGGGCCTGTTCTCGCACCAAACTGGCGTGTGGAGGGACCGCGGCGGCCTTGGAATAAGGCATCAAAAATTAATAACTCAGGCTTTGCCCGGTGCTAGCAGAGGCCAAATGGGCTGCCTGTTTGGGAGGCAGTGGCAGGACATTCCAGACCCCTCTTGGCTCAAGTCCACCATGCCTCTGGGTCCAACTGCAGAATGGGAATAAGACTGGTGCCTTGTTTTATGGTGCAAATAAAGCATTTGGAGATTAACTGTACTTGCACCTCGTGGTGTTTAAGGCTGTGAGGGTATTGTGAAATCTGTTGCCAAAAAGGGAATGCAGGGCTGGATTAACAGCCCCCCTGGAGGGCAGGTGATCTCTCTCTGATCCAAATGGAGTCTTGTCTTGCTTTGCTCATTTGGACCAAGTGCTATGCTAGGATGAAAGGAGGGAGACTGAGTAGTTCTTGCCCTCCCTGCTATGGATGATGACCAGTAGTGAAAGCCTAAAGAAAATGCAATAGGAAAAGGGAAAGAAACATCACATGGAGGAATACAGTCTGAAATCTAAGTCATCTGATGTGCTTTCTTCAGATACTCTTCCACTGAGAGTGGGAACAAGGTGGGTTTCTACTAATTTGTTTACTCTCTCTAATTTCTAGACATACACTGTGTTTCCTACTTCTGCTTTTCTAGCCTGCTTGCTTTTGTGACAAGCAAGGGAAAATACCACAGTGGGAAAGACCCTTCTGTTCTATGCGTGGTTAAAGAAAAACAAGAGCACACCAAAAAATACTCAGAAGAATTAAAAACTTTCAAAACAACAAGTGTTTCACAGCTTAAGATTTTCTGGAACTTTTTAAAAAATGGAAGAAGTATGGATAACTGAGGATAACTCTCCCAATGAGAAAAAAAACAAAACATTTTTTTCAGATTTGTTTGGTAAGTGATCATTTAGAATACAGGACCAGAGCAGAGATGTAAAGCCTCACTGAACAGCTTGCAGATGAAATTCTTGACTCAACAAATAGGTGTCATTATAAGAACTCTTATAATTCATACTCTTGACTAGCCTGTTGTGATAGTGTTGTGTCTCTTTGATTTACGACACATTATTCCCTCCTGTAACGTCTAACAGTCAACGGCACATTTCTTCTCCAGCTATCCACTCCATTTAGCACATTTATAAAGCTTGGAAGGACAACCACAGCTCTCAAATTGCCTGTTGAGATGGGGCATGTTGAAAGCAGTGTATCACACAGTGACACATGATGGACAATGGGGGAGATGGTCTCTTAGCTCCATTTCCTCCTGCTCTAAATCAGGTATGACATGAAAGAAATTATTTGGCACCATATGGTGACCTGAGGATTGGAAGGCCGTCTTCTTCCAAAAGCAGTAGCTGTCAACCTGTCACTTGTGGAAGGAAACCAAGAAAAGCAATTCTAGTCAGCTTAAATTCACTGTACAGGAGCTGCATCACTGCTCAGAGTCCACAAATGGGAAAAATAACCCAGTCAGAACTCACTGTCCTTACTTCAAGTTAAAAGTCTTTGGTTCTCATGTCTAAGCTAATATCCCACTGAAAACCAGTTGCTTTATGATCTGAGTGTCTCTCCTAGTGGAAGAATGGGAGCTGAGAGTGGAGCCTTCATGAAGGATATCAATCCGTAGATGCTGGAACTCAGTAAATTTGTTGTCAGAGGTCATTTGTGAAAAGTTTCCTTCTTGTTTATCTTCATCAGCAGGCTCTGAGCAGATCCCTTACACACAGCCCTCTTTTTTGGCTGTCCAGGGACAGGCCTGTATCACTGGGAATCTACTCAGTGTTTTCTGATTTCCATAATAATCAGAGACAGAGAGAGCCTGACCTCTGTGTGGTGCTCAGAGGGACTGACCTGGGTACCTCTTGACAGTGTCTGCTCGTGCTGTTCCAGCTGCGTAACACCTGGGGTCGAGCCAGTACCCCCCTGGCACGGGATTCAGGCTTGGACATGCTGGGCAGTCGAAGCTCTGCATTTACTGAATTGCCATCAAGGTTTCAGCATTGGTGAATGGCCAAATGTGGTCACTTGGACTGAGACCACTGGAGTCGTCAGCTAAATTAGCTTGAATTAATGACCTGCAGTTTAAAGCACTACAGCCCAGTCCCCATTATGCACCCAGCTCCCATTTCCTTTTGTATTTCTCTCATAGAAAAGTAGCAGGAAAAGCAATTACTGGCCATATGAAATGTAAGTTCATAGAGTGTTTCCTATAAGACTTCAAGCAACTCCTTGTTAAAGCAGATAAGTTAATCTGTCTTTTGATTCAGGTCACAGTAGGTTTTCAGCTTTAAATCACCACGGTACAGTAACTAATGGCATTTGCCATAGAAATTATGTTGAAAAAACAAGGAATCTGGGCAATTATTAGGTGTATATTCCCGATGAAAACAACCCAAGTAAAGACAGTGTCAGGGAAAAGGATGATTGATCATCTGGATTTTGGTCCCTTGTGTTTTCTTGCCCACTTTCTCTACAATGTACTATTAACTGTCACACAATTATTGTAATAAAATCTGCCAGTGGACTTTTCCGCATGAGAAACTCTGGCACTGTCAGGAGAGGGGCTCAGCAGGGCTTTTTACCCGTGGAGGCTGAAACTGCACAGCAAGACCAGCACAGTCCCTTCAGGCATTCAACTTTCAGAAAACCAAAGTAAGAGCTTTACCAGGGTTGGGTTTTTTCCACTTTGAATTCTTGGTAAAATGCTTTATGTTCTAGGGTTTTTTTGGAGCTCATTAAAGTTAATGCAAAGACTCTTGGTGACTTTAATGATCAGTGGTATGAACCCTAAAGCTAATAAATGATCAAAACCCCCACCAAACTGTAAATATGAAGGTGCTCCCTTTGCATTGCAGACATGATATTTGGCTACAGAGTAAGGATCCTTGGAATTGTTTTCTGTATGCTCTCTATGCCTCATTCGGATGCCCAGTAGTTTTACTGGATTGTTTTTAACAATAATTTCATTTATTAGGTTAAATAAATTGCCAGATTGAATCTTAGTATAAAACAGAAATAACTGACAGCTCCTGAAGTCAGTGAGAGACATTTTGGCTTCTCTTACAGTACGTACAGTTTTGTTCAGCTGTTGGCCACTGGTGTGAGAGTTTGTTCTGATAGTATGTCTGCTCCACCCACACGCCACAGCACCATGAGGAAAGGTCTAACACTGAACCTGCAATACAGATTTTACAGTGTGCAGGGCAAGTCCATGAAGCGATGGGAAGCAAAAAAAATCAATGTGCAATAGAAAAAATGTGCAATACACACACAGAGATTTTATTTCAAGCCTGCTCAATTTAAAAAATCTGAGACAAACCCGAACTTTGAGCTCAGTGCTTCTCACTGAGCGGTATCGTTCTCAGCAGCCTTTGGAAAGGTGTGTCACTTGTTCTCTAGACTGCCACAACACCCTGGGATGCTGTAAAAATAGCTGGCAGGGCCTGACTGACAGGCAGGAGACGTGTGACCCTAAATTATGATGTTTTCCTTTTCATGATGAAATGAATGCTGCCTTAGACAGAGGCTGAAATACATCTGTTTGCGGTGGGAGTGCCATTTTAGGCCCATTTCTTTTTGAAACTAGGGTTGGAATTGCCAGGGATCAGCAGAGCTATGGGCTCACAAAGAGGGCACTGTCTTTGAGGAATCTTTACATAAGCCCTGCACAACCAAGGCAACAGGAGTTTGCACAGCTGCTGCTGGAAGCAAACATGTACTTTTAGCTGACCTGGGCTGATGACTTCGGGCGTTAAATCTGACGCTTTCCAGATGTACAGACCTCTCCTGCCACAGTCCCCAAACATTCACTCCACAGGTAAAAAGGAAAATAATAACAATAATAATAGCAATAATAAAAATGCACTATAAATACCACACTGTACAGTATATCCCAGAGCTGACATTTACAGATTGCTTGGTCCAGTTCAAGAGTGAATGGCATTATCTTCTCCTAAGAGCTGTGTTTTGAACCATATTAGGTTCAGAGCTAATTAGTGCTGCAACTATCTTGCCTCTCTGGTTTTCTTCAGAAAAGCTGGCTAAATAACTGGATCTGCTGGGAATTGGCAAATACCTGTTTCTGAGCATAAGACGCCGAGGAATGGCCTTCAGTCTGTGCTGTGGAAGTCACTGATGACTGCACAGCAGGCTCTGGGTTGACGTTGTTGACTTGATTCTCAGAAGGAAATGGAACCTCGTCCTTGCCCCAGACCCAGCATAAATTGTTTTCCTCTCTATACTGGTTATTTTCAACAGTAATTCCTGCTCCATGTATCCCTGCATCCCTTAGAAGGTCTTGGGGAGAGTGATTGAAGGGTGTGGGGTGCCTGAAGAGGGTCATTTATTTTATTCCATTTTATTTAGGTGTGGTATTTATAAAGGTTCTAAAATTGGCAGCAAGAGAAAGGCAAATATTCTTCTGAACTGGAGACCGCCCCAACACAGACAGCTGCAGCCCAGCCTCTCCTTATTTTCCCTGCCAGTTCTCTCAAGCATGACCTGGTTTGAGGACCACCTTCAATGAGATCAAAAGGTGATTTTCCCAGTACTTGCTCTACATGCCACTTCACTTTCACACCCCCTGTCAGCTGGATGGCGAGACAGGAATGAATTCTGGCCTCCCTTACTTGAACCATGAACAACTCCAGGGAAGACAGTGATACAGTGAAGCTCAAATTAGATCTGAGAGAGCCTACAAAGTCCTAGAGATGTGTTCTTGCCATGGTCAGCTGAGACATCCAGAGCAATAGTTACTCAAACTATCTCGTTCTTTAATCTCTCCTCCTTGGGGGATTGCTTGTTATCATGGGA
Source organism: Calyptomena viridis (assembly GCA_013390005.1). NCBI lineage: Eukaryota > Metazoa > Chordata > Aves > Passeriformes > Eurylaimidae > Calyptomena > Calyptomena viridis. The sequence goes on from WEIV01000114.1 coordinate 24,887, forward strand.
AAGCATCCTGGAAATATGAAGGCAGACAATTGCTGAGAGAGCATGGGTGTTTGGTGCTAATGTCTGCAGGACTTTTCAGCTACAGAGCAGTAAGCTGCTAACATCTCCTTCCTTCCTCACCTTCCCATCTTTCTTAACTGCAGCACTGTGAAAGAGAGGTTTGCTCCCTTGAAACCCTTGTTTCTCTCTCTGGCTGTCAAGAACCACCCAGTGTATCCAAATTTTTCATTGAATAGAATTTCAAAACATCTTGGCTTGCAGAGGGAAGTAAGTTACTCTGACAGTTTTTGATCAAAAGTTTTGGTATACTCCCAATCAAAGTGTTTCACTTTAGTTTGTTCATTTAACCGTAAAAGCTTTGCTTTAACTCTATTCAGGTCTGAACATCAGCCTTGAATTGCATTTCCTTCTAGCAGTTCTCATCCAGTAACTTAATACCTGTATTTTTCAGGGGACAGTGTGTAGCTGCTGTCATGTCTCACAGACTTTAGAGTCCACTCTGCACCATGGCAGATGGAGTCCTTGAGAAAACAGCCTGCAGGAAAGATGAGAGATTTACACCATAGCCCAGTGAGGCCACGTACTTATAGGAAAATGAGAGTTTAATGGTTTATTGAACGCATTCAAACCAAAACATAGTTTCTGATTTTGTTCCAACTAGCCCTGAAGAAAATATTTCTTCTTGATTTTTCTTAATTGAAAAAAAAAAAAGTGTATTTTTATTTCTTTGTTGTGAAATGAAAGAGGTTTCAAAATCAGGATGTTTTTCTCCCTGAAAATTTGAATTTTGTGAAAACTGCCTCTTCACTGGGCAGCCTTCCCAAAGGGAATCCTCAGCCAGCCCCAGTGCTAATATCAGTGCACAGTCTTTGGAGCTTATCCAAAGGTCATTCACGCCATTAGATATTTTTATCATGGACTTGAATAAACTTTGGACCAGGCTCTTTTGGCAGGAGCATACAGACTCTGGAAATCTAAAAATAAATCCTAATTTGGAGCCATCCACATCTTTTCAGTCACCATGATGGTGCATTGGTATGAGCTTGTCGGAGAGAAGGTGATCAGGTGATCTGGCCTCCTCTGTGGCCAGAGAATCTTTAGCTGTTTGTTGAAACAAGGAAGAAGATGGTGTCCTACAAGCTCAATGTTAAGAGCCCTCGATGATGAATTTCCCTGTGAAGCATCGACTCCAGAAGGTTCAGATGGAAGGTTTTGTCTCAGGAGATGATCTAGTTTTCTCTTCAAGAAGATTTTCAGCAGTAGTAGCTCCTGGAATATGTAAGATTGTCATCCTTAGTCTTAGAAAATGGAGAGGTCCCTCCATGATGCAGTTTGTCTGCAGCAGTAGTTTTGGGGGCCAGCAAAAGGGACTGTCCCAGAAGAGGACAGAAACTGGTCAAAGCGTAGGATTTGCACTTTTCCTTCTTTGTATCCTGTCCGGTTCTGAGAGGGTCACAGGAATCATGACTGAGAAGAAACCCTTGGTCACAATGAGTCACTATCCTCTCATTCACCCTACCCATAACTGTGCACAGTGAAGGGACTGCTCTGAAATACTAACACTAAATCTCATGCTGTAATTACTATGTCTAAACCCTTTCACCTGGAGCCTGCTCCAGCTCTCTGCCGTGACCTGAGTCAGATCTGTGTGCGGAAAAACCAAAGCGTTTCCAGCATTTCAATTTTATTTCTAATGCCACAAGAGTTTATTTATGTCTGGTACTGGTTGCTGGCTGATGAATCCTTGGCTGAACACAAGTAACTGGTCACTTGTGTTCAACTGAGGTTTTATGGGTGTCCCCATTTTCTGCAACACTGTTTAGATTCAAAACAAACAATAATTCTTATTTGCATGATGTATATTTAGTAGTCTTGATGTAGTAGGTGTAATCAAATTTATGCTATTTTTCATGGTCTAATGCGTCTTTGATTGAATTGGGAAAATGTGCATGCAAAAACTTGCAGGGATGTTGTCTCTATGGAGTCTTCCCGGGGTCCATCTTTGTGCGGTTGCTCTTCTGAAAAAGGCAATTGCAGTGGAGAAGGAGTGTGCTTGGCAATGGGGTCTGGGAGGACACAGTGAAGAAGAGGTGGCTGTACCATGTCAGGATATGAAGGCAGAGAGAGAGACAAGGTGATGAGAAGAGATGAAGAAAGTTAGAGGCTCTTGGTCAGGTGGCAGTGGGCTTATGAGGTGGATGCCAGTCTAAATCCCACAGTGCTAGTGATAGCATCCTGCTGGAGCAATGTTGGTGGCTGCAGTCAAGCCACCAGGCAGTCCATCCAAAGGGCTCCATCTTCAACTAGTTGGCCCATTTCCTTCCTACGCATCTTTTTGCATCCCTTTGGGTACCAGATATTTCGTTTTCTGTCCACAACAGGAAAGTTTTCCCTATCCATGAGCTTTATAGCCACCTCTCTTTTCTGTAGGTCCTTCATCAATTAGTTGCTGTGATTCTCCTGGTCCCAAAGACAGCTCTCACAGCTGCAGCAGTCCCTGTTTAAGGGTGTTAAGTTGTGGCAGTAATAATGCTGGCCCTGGTGAGAATACAAATGTGTAGTTTGTTGATCCTGGCCTGCAGAGCAGTACTACTGCCTGGCAACTACACCGCAAGAGCTGGCAGGCTGACCAATTTCCAGCACACTGCTCTGAAAGGGGAAAGGGTGTTTTCAAATGTCTTCTTTCCCTCCGTCTCCTCCAAGTCAGAGCCTGCCAGGAAGCTTTGGAGAGAAGCTCTGGTGCTTGTCTGTGCCTCCCAAGCTGAATTTGATGCCTGGGCTTTTTCTCCAGGGCTTGGATACCCAGCAAAATTTGCTGAATCTCAGCAACAGGTGGGGGTCACTGTAGGTTGAATGTGAGCCAACCCCTGCCAGGACATGAGGTCAAGAAGGAGAAGAGTTGGGGTCCTGACAGAGCATGGTTTTGAGGGACTCCTCCTGTCTGAAGTGGGAGTTACTTCTAATCATCCACTGGACAAACAGGCTAAGTCTAAGAGCAGGAGCTGGGTGCCAGATGCTCGGTGGTCATACATTGCAGGGAGCATCACACTTTGGTTCCCCATCACTAAAGAGCTGAAGCATGTGTCAAATGTGCTTGGCTGTACCAGGATCTCTGCTCAGATATCCTGTGGCCTACTGTGAATTACACTGCTGAAGGCAGCAGGGACACATTCAGGGCTGGTGGCATGTCACAGTTCTACTGCATTGCCCAGGGATGTGAAGTAACTCCCACAGACACCTCAAGAGGGAAAGCTGCAGATTTCTGCCCTTTACCACTGATATTTCCTGAACCTGCAGTGTTCAACCTAGGTCCTCTAAAGCAGGGATAGGTTGCACATAGTTATTCTAAGGCTATATTTGCATCTTCCTAATGGGACTGTCCTGTCTGAAAGGGAGAGGCAGAAACTGTGGAGAAATGGGGCTTATGGGCCGTATCTGTCACTGGCACTTTGCCATCATCTCCTCTACAAGGAAACCTGCAAACCCTTTTTGGGAGCAGCACATTGTCCTAAGCACAATCATGTGTTCACTGCATAGTGTGTAAGTGTGTGTGTGTTAGGGGCCAGCTTTTCATTAAAGCCTGGTCCCATTTCAGTTTCTCTTCCTGAATATTCAGTGTTCAGAGGCCTGAGCTAAATATGAGTGAAAATGTGCCAGGGGGCTTAGCTGGGGTTACTCACCCACAGAACAAAGATGCCAGCAAATTAGGGAGAAAACAAGCACCACCTGATTTGTTCTTGCCCAAGGGCAGCATTAATTTATGCATCCTGTTTGCTCCACATAACATGGGTACATATATGTTACTCTGTCCAACCAGCTCCAAAAATGCTGAGGATCCTTGGTGGCCCCTGGGAGGCCTGGCACTATCTTTTCTCAGGGTGTAAGCAAAACGTTTATATCAGTGAGGGTCAGTGTGAATTAGACATTACTCCATGGTCGATCTTTCTGATTTAGGTCAGTTTAGGATAGGGCAAACACAGAGCACAGAACAGCCATCATGCAGACATTCCTGTGTTTCTTTGAAATGTTTAAATTGTCTGCAAGGCTCCATAAGGGAGTAAAGCACCAATCCAGTGGAGCTAAGATGAAACTGCTTCCTATCTGCCCAGCAATCATTTTTCAAGTGCACTCTCATAGTCTGTGAATTTTAGGCAGTTCCTTCATTAATTTACCCTTTACAGCAATATCATCTCCAACCTTTACAGTTTGCAGTATCAAATTTACCTGTCATTAAATTTGGAAAGATGATAAAAAAGCCACCACACCTTGTAGCAGCAGCAAGTTTTGGGTTTGGAACTGGGTTGGGATGTCAGTTTGCACAAAATATACTCAAGGAACCATCACCTGCCCCCAGGGAACAGCCACCTCAGGATGAAAGGCAGCAGATGTTTCATCATCCACGTAAATAGTGATAGAAGAATATAACGTATGGCTGAAACTTCAGAGGGGGATCTGTGTTGGCAAAAGTTAATTGCCATGTTTGAAAATGGTCTAGAGAGAGAGGTTAATGCCCAGGGACTGTACAGGCACAACCTTGATTTTCCATCTGCTTTGATGTCTCAATTAGCAGAACTCAGAGCAGGGGCAAAGGGGAGCAACTCCTTGGCTGTTTCCAGGCTTTTTTTGAGGGGAAAAAAAAAGTTTATTTATTAGAATAGGCAGGTCACAATTTAACCAAGAGATTGTTAAAGGAATTCAGAGCCTGTGGGATTTATGACAAGGTGATGAAAGAGGAACTCTGATAGTTACTCAATAAGCTTCTTTTTCCAAGAACATAAAGTTAAAAAAAATAAATTTAAAAATGAGGATTTTTTTTTTATGAATGGGTTCTTGTGGTGTGCAGGCTGCTAACACTATCAACATTGTTTCTGGGGAACTCCAGGCATCTAATCAATCTTCATTCTGTAAGAAAACGTTCCAAATTATACGAAAACCACATGGCTTCTCCTGTTTGTATGGAAAATCCTGACCTGACCCCATCTGTGCTCCAGAATGGCTGAGTTCCCATCTTAGGACTAATTCCAGCAAGACCTGTGATCCATTTTCATTGTCCTAGCACTCAGAAGAAGGCACTTTGTGTAAAGGTCCAGCTTTCCTTAGGAAAAGAGGGAGTTGTTCCAGAGAACATATGGAGAGAAAGATGGGGCTGGGATCATTGCAGTGGATATCCAAACCATTCCCAGGCTGTTCATGTCTTTCTAATTATCTGCTTGGGCTTGTTCCCCCTGCAGACTCCTTGCTGCCAGATCATTCCCAGAGGTTTCCACTCCTCTGTTAGATGCTGGTGTGTTGTATGCTCCTGCTCCTGTGCTGCCCAGTCCATAGGGCATGTTACATTCCCTCTTTAAACTGCAGAGGGGTTGGGAGCAGTCACCTTCAGACAACATCTATTCCAACACTCCAAGGGCAATTGCTTTCATTTGGCCTATATACACACACACATCATGCCACAGACATTGTGGGTGTAAAATAAATATTTGTTATATGTATATATATAAAAATGCAAGTTCACAAGGCAAAGGCAGTTTTTCCTTTGAAGAAGAGGGACTTCTGCTGAAAAGATGTTCTCCTTTGAAGACTAGTAGTTTGTCTCATAAATTACCCTTCTGTTTCCTTAAGGTTCTTGTGCAGAATTGTGGTGCCTCTTGGTCCCTAGTTTCAGAGCTCTGTTCAAAAGAAAGCAAACTGCAACAAGTCATCTCTGGAAAGCAACTGAACTGTGAAAAGCTCTGGAGATCAAAAGAAAAAAGCTATAGACAAGACAAATGAGTTAGACATAGGATGCAGTGACAGGGCTTGCATCCATTTTCCAAACTTCAGCAAACATAGGGGACAATTTTAAGTCCCACATATTGACTTTCAAGAATGACGTAAATAAATGGTATAAATAAAATTAATAATAATATTAATAATAAAATTAATAAGGCAACATGATGTAGCAGCTCACTAGACTAGGATCCCACAGGTGGCTGGACTATCTGGGTCACTGGAGCTTCTCTATACCTCATTTTTTCCAATAGTATAACAGAAGACATGCTGCTCTTTTGCAACACACTTTAGCAGAGTGTAGCAAGATTAAGTCATATAAGAAAATAATGCTTCACGTAAAAAAACCTTTTTATAGGTTCTGACATAACAAAACCTTCTTCAGTTGTTTATACCATAAACTGCCACCATGAGAGCTGCAATCTGTTTTTGTGTGTTTTTTCTCTTGTACCACTGCTGACCCTGCTCTGACCCATTGCAGCCACACTGGTCGTGGTCAATTGCCACGAGTGCATCAACTGTTCTTAATGGCCCTGACCTGCCTCCCCTGGGTGCCTGCCTCCACCCACACACTCTTCCTGTGTGCTCCCTGACTCCATTTAAGCTCAGACCTGAGGTCCTACACTCTTCTTGAGCTATGCTGTAGGAATTCATGCTTCTGCCTCCAACAAGCCATGCCAGTCCCTGGCTATGGATCTTGCTGATGTGGTCCCCAAATTGTTGACTCTGTTCTTGTCTAGAACTTGGATGTTCCTTGTCGCTATGGACTTGGTTGGTGATGACTGGACTGTGTCTGACCCGGACCTGCCCCATTGGCATGGACTTGCCTGGTGCTGTGGGTTCAGCTGATGTTGGCTGCCATCTCCACATCTGCCCTGCTCACTCCACTCAGGTATGGTGGGGCTGGCTGGTGAGGGCCTGGCACTGCTGACCTTGTTACCCTGCTTGGTGTTTGTCTCCCTGTCCCAGAAGGAACCACAGGCCTTTGGTGCTCCCTGACAAAACTTTGCGCAGAAGATGCCCTGTTAGCAAGGGAACTATTGAGAATAGCTGCAGCCTTTTACATCATAGCACCTTCAGGCTTCACTTCCTTTCCTGGCCTGGTCTGTTTCAGGCTCTGCCATTTTCAAGACTGGCCCTTTCTTCCCTCTCTCTGAGATGAGCAGCAAGTGTCTGGAGGAGTCTGGTGCTTCATGGGATGGTCAGTGACACACTACTGAGTTTGTTAGACTCCTGCAGCTGAACTGGCTTACCTGACCTCCCCAGCCCACTAGGAGGCCAGGGGGCTAAGGACTTTTCTTTTACCATTAAAAATAAAATATATCATACAAGCAAGCTACAGCTATATGGAGCTGCTTCTTGTGTGCATATCCAAGTCACATCTGGATTATTAGGCAAGGTATCTATAATCTTGCCCTCCTGCCTCAGCCTAGTAATGCCAAATGCTGGCAGCTGTCCCTCATCAGTGCCTTGGCTCTGCATGGTCTCATGTGTAGTCAAGGTTGGCTAGTGAGTAGCTCCAGGGTCTGGTGCAAGACTCTTTGTTCCCACAAAAAAGGGAGAAAGAAAATAAGTCCTCTGAGGTGAACCTGCCTGTACAAATGTTTTCCTAGTCGATTAATGTTTTTCGAAATATAAAACATCTGCCATCTGGGTAAATATACCTCAAGGAGAAAGAGGTAGTGTCTGGGTCAGGTGAGCCTGCCTGGACCTTCTCAAACATATTTGGAAAAACATAGTCAACTGGAAAATCGTAAATATTGGTGCCTCAGCACTACTGCACTGGTCTTTGTTGTCTAGAAAGCTTTGGTTACCAGCATTTATATGACTATACTGAGTGCTTGATAATAATTGTGTACAGGTTCAAACATCTCTCAAGGGACCAGTCTGTCTCATCAGTGACAAAAATAAGTGCCAAGGCAGTTATCTGAATGCTGTGCTGAAAGTAACATGGCCTAGGTGAGGGGCGGAGAAACACTTTACTGTATCCTGTCACCCCTCTGGCCTTAGACCAGGTTTACCCTTCTCTTTTTTCTGAACTGCCAGGATCAGGTACCATTAAAGGCCCTGGCATTCAGTGTGCTGCCCAGCAACCCTCAAAACTTATGGGATGAAGGCAGGTTAGGGAAATGGTGAAGGTGTTCTTATTTGGGTGACTGCAGGAGCAGTGGAATGTGTCCCCTCATGACTGTCCCTGAGCCACGTGAGCAAGTGGCTTGTCCTAGGTCAAAATTGGGGCAGAGTCAGGCCTACATTGCTTGACTGCTAGTTCTTTCCTTCCCACCCTACAGGCTATGAAAAAACATTACAATTTTATTTATCTAGGAAACCAAGGCTGCTCTGACAGCCAAACTGGTTCTCTGAATGAGGAAAAGAAATCGCATATTTTGAACCCTTTCTGTGGAACACATATGTGCTCGCTCTCTCCTGCTTAAATATCATCAAGGAAAACTGAGAAAATTCAGCAAGAAATCTGCCCTGAACTTTCCTTCTCTACCTTTAGTGTGTTTTTGTTTCTTTCCAAAACAGTTAGATTTCCAGACAAAGAGAACTGGGACTTTGATTTGAGTTTTTTGGCTCTTCTCTGTTCATGTCTCCCTGGCCATTCCTTTATTTGAACAGAGGCTTTTGTGCATAGTATATGAAGTTGAACCAAGGGCAAATATTATTACAGTCTCATGTTCTGAACTGACACCAGCCAAGCTTCCCTCTGCACTGCTCCAGCAGGGTTTCACGTCAAGTTGTTCCCTTTCTCCAAAGGTCTGACTGTGCCCTTCTTCAGCACAGTGATCTGAGTCCTTTGGCTCTGCAGGGCAGGACTGTGAACAGTGCTGTCAAGAGAACACTGCCTGCCTGAGTAGGACTGGGTTCACAGCTGAAATCCAGGTGTTTTGTCTGAGGAACCCAAGTGTTTGGAATTTCAGTGGCTGCCTGAGTCAGAAGAGGGAAGGCAGCAGTTAGATCTGGGCCCTGACAGTGCAGAGTTCAGAAATTAAACAGGTTTGAAGGAAAGTCGTTCCTTCAGGGACAGAGTGGGAACAAATAACTGGAGAATAACGTCCAAGACCAGCCTTGAAGCTGCTAATAGGCTGTTTGTTATCTCTCCCTACTTTCATCTGACTTTTTAACCATTTTGCCTTTTCTTGATGCCTTCCTCTTTCAGCAGTTCCACTAATTACTTCCTTGCTTAACTTTGAAGCCCTCAGTAACTTTTTAACCTTTTCAGCTGGTTAATTGTTTTCATCCTTTGCTCTCCTCTTTGGCAGCAGCACTCTTGCTCTAGTCAAACATCCCTGCCATGGCAAGAGCTGTATATTCGAGGAAACTATGGCCAAAGACAATGCTGTCACTGTGGTGTAGTACTTAGTTGTGAGAAACTTTTGGGGTGGGTTTTTTCAGCTTTTGAAGTGTATTATTCCACTTTAGCCTTTGGTAGCACATGAACTGGGATTTGACAGAAGGTACAGGTACTGGTAAAGCCCTAAAATATACTGAAGTGCTAGATTTGATCCTGGGAGAGGGAAGACTGTATGGCTGCTTCTGGACGTTAGAGAAAGGGCATAAAGGAAGAGTATGAAGCATTATGACCCAATAATTGCAATATCCATCTAACTGTTCACCCTGCCCTGTCTTTTTGCGTCTCTATAGATGTTGTCAACCCATCTTTTCCCCTGCTCTTCAGTTTATGGTTCAAAGGCAGCCTTTCCCTGCCCCTCTGATGGGAGCCTGCATACAGATAGATTTGGGTGTGTGTCTGGCTCTCTCTGGAAGCTGGTCCTTCTTGGTGTGACTGCTGTCTCCTAGGAGCTGTTTTGGCAGGGCTTCTTTAATCTTGTGCATTTTGGAAAGTTTCCAGACTGTATTTTTCTGCCCCTTGCAGACTCAGAGCTAATATGCACATTGCTTTAATTTGTTCTTCAAATGAAACCCAATTATACCTGTAGGTGCCTGGCTGTTAAGTCAGTAATTTACTTCACGGTAGCTTAGTGTGTTTTTTAAATGCCTGGTTTGCTGTGGGGTGTCTGTTCATTGCAAGGCTGTGCAAACCTGTAAAACAGCACTGGAAAGAATTTCTTAAGGGGGAAAAAAAGACTCTCAAGGTGAACCATACTTTTTTCTGTTTACCCTTAGGACCGTAAAAGAACTAAAGTGTTGGAGCTGCTTTACAAGCTTTCCTAATTTGTAGACTCTGTCATAGTTGGTCTGTGTATTTGTTAAGGATTTGGGGAGAAAGGGACATGAGTCTTCACTCTGCATTCTCAATGTGTTACCATTGTGGGTTGTTTGAGAGAGATGAGATGAGCTTCAAGTTCAAAGCATCTCAAATCTGAAAACATCTTTTACAGTCTCTCTACTAACATTGTGTTTTTCAATGTCCTGTGCCTTGTCCTGCACCTGATTTGGGCTGACCCTGCCCACATAAACCAAGTTCACTGGTAGAGACTGGACATGCTTCCTCGGGGAATTTCCTGAATGACCTAAATTAAAACAGAAGCCAGTGCTTCAGGGCACATGTGTTGGCTACTGACCTGACCCGTGTGGTAGCTAGAAGGGGTGATATTCAGATGCCTTTTGGTTCTCCTTTACACAGATTTATTGTCACCCTCTGCTCCTCCAGAGCTGAGGGCAGTGAAGATGGACACTCCCATATGGAGTCCTGCTTTGCCAGGGCTGTAGGGACTTGCTGCACAGATTGTGTGTGTTCACACTGGGGTAAACCAAGAGCTGCATCACTGAACTCAGTGAGGCAGAGCTGGTTAATGCATTGGGAAAACAACTGAGGTGGGAGAAGACTGAGAGCAGTGTGCCAGAGAAGGAGGGGCTTGGGCTGGGAGGAGGCATGCAGACTGCATTTCATCCTGGTCCATGCCAGTGGTGCTGCAGAGCCATCTGCAGAGAGTGAATGCACTCAGAGGACCCGGAGCAGCAGCTGCTGGCAGCCACACCACCAGTTGTGCTGAAGTGGGGGAAGCAGCCCTACACAGCCCGAGGACTTCATGAGCAGTAGTAGTTTATGCTGCAGCAGCCAAAACTTTAGTTTAAATAAACCCAATCTGTCTAACCTCAGAGCTCCAGGCATTCATCAGCCTTCACAGAGGCAAAGTGTCCTGGGGCCAAGTGGGACTTTTGCCTGAGGATTTATCCTGCAGGAGCCCTTAGTTCCCAACTGGGTTAAAATTCTAGGCAGTCTTCTGCACAAAGCCTCACTGATCTGAAGGGATCTACTTCTGAGGATGCTTGAAACAGGGCCAAGAATCTTTGTGGAACATACCCAGCATGGACACAGCAGCATCAGTCCTTTTATGGTGGCTAAATTGGAGTCCTTTCCAACCCATGTGCTTTTACTTGATCCTCAGAATTGTGGTCCCCAAATGTAACAACCCTCCTTCTTTCAGCTCTGTCTTTGCATACATATCTTTAAAGCAGAAAAGCAAAGTATTTCAAAGCTTTCTCTGTGTTAGGACTGCATTTCTGGTGGTGTGGCTTAGACTGGATTGCTGGACATCATATAACCCTGTTCAGTAAATGGTATAAATGGTATTTGCTTCACTGGCAATATTTCTCTCTGCTGGCTACCCCCTTGCAAAGTAATCAACTACATGTAGCTTTGATAGGAGACTCCAGCAATATCATGGACTGACTTTGCTCTGATGGATGCTTAGAAACGAGAAGAGAATTAAAGGACATTGCTGCCCTGCTGAGAACAGGACAGGTCACCTCTCTTGATGATGTGACATGCTTTAGGTCTTTCTAAGAAACAAAAAGGCTACACTTTCAGCTCTGAAATCTTGGTAGCCTCAGGCTTTTGGAAAGTTCTGTTTCATTTAGATTCTGGCGTTTACTTTTGTTTGCTTGGACTATAAAGACCTTTTTATACTGATCCTCAAGAGCTGTTTACCATTCAGCACATGTGGTCCACATCGCTCACACTAAAATCTTTGGAGGACTTGGCATCCCTTTTTAGTTCTCCGATCAATGCTGGCTAAGGAACAATGGCAAAAGCCCATGGAAGCCTGTTGCCCAAAATGTGCTGCCTCTGTTCTGATTAACTAGCAGCTTTGGCTGAGGTAGAGGTTGCTGGTTTGTTTGGTTTTTTCAGCAGTGCTGGTACCAATCTGGAGTCACTATGCTGAACTGAAAGCAGGTGTGTCAGTGTAAAATCAGAGACAATGCTACCCACTTTTGTATCTGCACAGAAAGTTGAGATCTGAGTTTTGCTTTCTACCCTCATCTACAACTGAGATCTTCTGTACACTTTTTTGTTGGCACTTTGGTCAGTTCTATGGGCAGCTGTTCTCTAAGGATGCATAAAGCTGGTACCAGGGTCTGTATCCTGCTTGGACATCCTCTGCATTGAGCCACTGGAATCTTCTCTGCATGAAATCCAGTGTTTATGCCTTGCAATAGCTTTTCTCTCAGCTCTCAGTATTCAGAGTATCCAAGAATTGAGACTTGGCTTCAAGCCCCTCTGTGCACAGTTGAGTGGAAGGGTGTTAACCCAGTGGGACAAAACATCACTTTCCTGCAACAATTCTCATTTAGCAGCCTGGAAACTTGCCAAAGAAGCAACTTCCCATTGCTAAATATTGCACTGTAATGTCTGGGAGAGGTGTTTGTGAAGGCAATGGAATAATGGGCCACACTGGTTTTTGAAGAACAGGAAAACAAGATGAGGAAAAGCAGTGAAAGATTTATTATGACCAATGAGAATGTCACATCAAGAAAGACCTAAAGGGAGTATTTGACCTGTGCCCTGGATCAGCCTGAGCTCCCAAAGAAGCCACATCGTTTGCTGAACATGTGAAATGCAGTGGAGCCTCTGAGCTGACATGCTCCATCAGTGGAACTGAATCCATTTATGCAAGGAGAGGTCCTTGGAGCCCTCTCTCTATGGAGAAGCCCTGACCATGCTGGGCAGGGATATGTGCAAATCTGGAACATAAACCCATCCCCATCCAGCTGGCTTTCAGTTGCAGAAGCCCTGCACTGAAGCGTGGTCATAAAAATAACTAAATGATGCTTAATTTCACTGATGGGTTTGTGTGGCTTGTAGAGGCCACAGCTCAGCAAGGCACCTGCCTAAAATTAAGCACACTGCTACCTCTATGCTCTGCTTGACTTTACTCAAGGAGTACAAAGAAGTCTGATTCTCTTCCTATCAGTTTATTCAGCAAAGTGAAATAACTGTCCACTGTGCTGGTCTGCTTGCACCTCTTGCTTAAAGAAAAAAAAATAAAAACTAGAGGGTGCAAGTCATGGGATGGGGGAAGTTCGTCACTTCCTCAGGAAACACCTATAACAACAGTGCTTGGAAAAAACATTCAAGAAAACCTCTCCTGTTTTGATTTTTGAAAAAACTGTGCTCTAACTCCACAGCATTCTCCTTTTATTTATTTTCCTACAGACATGGTCCAATTTTTATATTTTGCTGAGTTAAATGAGCAATAAGTAGTAATCAGATGACATAAAGTTATGTGTACACCTGCTGACTGACTCATAAAGAACAAGAATGCTTTTAGTTAAGAAATGGCAAAAAAACTAAAATACAGCAATTAAGTTCACTAATAAGAAACCCAAGCAGTTAAATTATATACATTTATTAAATCACACAAGACTTCTGAATGACCTTTTTAATTTGATGCTGCCTGATGAAAGCAATTTTGATTTCAGTTCTGATTCAAAAAATATGGTATTCTTAAAGGTTTTGCCAGCTAAACTGTGTATTTAAAGGAGCTCTCAGGTGAAATGTTGTAAATTCTTATCTTGCCTAACTCTGGGAATGTGCCAGTTGGGGATGTGACTATTGGATTATTGACACCTTATTGGATTATTGATTATTGAATTCTTAGCAGGTGTGAAATTATCATTCAGTGCCCCAGTCAGAAGTACAGGAGGTCCATGAACAGTGAACTGTAGATAGGTGTGTGCATCAGTGTCTCCACTGGCACTTGAGGCATTGAACTGAAGTGCAAAAACATGGGACTTGCTGCCATTCCAAACACCAGCAGAATTCCTGGCTGAGAGCTGGGGTAGGTTGATGTCTTAGCATACTGGGACCTGTGGGGATTTTTTGCATTTCCTATAGGCCTGTGGTGTTGGGGGAAACAACAGCACTGAGCCCCACAGTGTCCCCAGTGCTCCTGAGGGCACACCAACTGAGAGAGTTTGTCATTTCTTTTTTAATCTGAGGAAGCATAAAAGGTACACAAAGCAGCTAAAGTGTGAAATGGTGAAGTTGAGGTTCTTGACTTAGTGGTTAGTGCTGTTCTAGTTAGCTTTTGAAGAGATTTTAAATGGTTTTCAAGACAAGTGTGATTTAGAGAAAAGAAGTTATTAAGAAGGGCTGGGATCATGCTGCTGGAATTTGACTGTGTTTCCCTGAAGGCTTAAAGTGAAACAAATGTGAACTTTGGGATGGTAAAACCAGAGTACATGATGTAAAGGAAGAATAGAGAGAGGAGAGCAAGAGGGAGAAGAAAGTAAGCAAGTGCAGCGTGAACATCAGGTGCTTGTCTGACTGCTATTGGAGCTGAAGCTGGGGAATTGTGAAGTTATCTGAGTTTTCCTGTGGATACTGTGTGATGGAGTAACAGCAGCCTGATGGAGACATCCCCAGTTCTCAGAATATCTGTGTCCAGCTGAAGGCCCTCTCAAATGAGTAGGTTGTTCTCCCACTCACTGTGGCCAGGTATTAAGCTTTATAACTGACTGAGCAGGTTCTGAATCTGATCTGTGCTTTATTTTCATACTGAACGGGATCTTTGAATGCTCGCAGAAGACTTTTTTATTTAGACGAATGTAGTCTTCCTGTTTTTTGTATAGTCCGATTTTTTTATAATCAGTTCTCTCAAGCAGACTACTTTAGACTGGTGTTGGGCAGGGTAAAGCTTTAGGCCTCTTTGCAACAACCCCAGAGTGAGTTCAGAGCTGTGACATGTCTGTGAATAGCATGTCAGTCTAATGGTTTTCCAGTCAAAAAAAAGTAAATTCTAGCAAAGAGTGAGTTTGATCCTCTCACCATGGGGTGGAGGGAAAACAGAGAGGAGGTCTTGAATTTCAAGAATGAGACTTGAGTGTCTTTGAACTGAACTTCTGGGCCAAGAACAATATCTGAGAACAGGATATGTGATGTGAATTTTACAGCCTATAACTGCTTCCTAGTTAAGACAGATACTGATAAGCTGTACTCATGAAATGTGCAAAAACTCCAAAGACATTCTTGAAAATGTCTCAGAGGTCCCTTGCAATGCAGTGTGAACACTACCTGGCTCATTTACAGGCTGAATTAGTGCTTGGGGAATCTGAGCATTCACAGCTGTTGGTTAATATATATTAACCCAGAAAAGCCTCATGAGAGTTTTGGTCACAAGGATAACACAAAATGTCACGATGGAGAATGAGACTCTTGATGTGCCAAGTATCTTCATGGTGGTGGATGATGATGTGATCTTGGGGACTCTGTATGCATGAAATGCTACATAACTGCAAGGCTGGAATAAAAGGGCAGCCACACAGTGAAGGGACAGGGTCTGGTCTGCTGTCACATTGAGCAGTCATCCCCAAATGGACCTCAGGATGAGGGCAGACTGAAGTAGTCTGGGCACGTAGTTGGGACTCAGACTCAGACAGCAGTTCTGAGCTGAGCAAGTCTGGTCTATCAAAAGGCTATTTGACCAGCCTGCATTCCTGCTGCTCCTCTCTCCACCAGGCAATTTAATGGGGGTTCTGGGACAGAGCTTTGCTTGTTCAAATTTCAAAGAGCATTCCAAGGAATGCAAGGAAGTTGTTGGACATGTTAATCGAAGAAAATTCATATTCAGGACTTTGATTTATACCTGTGCACTAGACAGATCATGTAGGCTGCTAGACTGACACTCAGGCTACAGGTTGTAAAACTTCTCACATGGATTCTGTCCTCTGCCCCTTCCAGCCACATCAGTTTGGAATCAGCTCCTATCTGTGTTCCAGATGCCTCTCATGAAAGAGGGTCACTCTCAGACTATTGAGAGGTGGTTGTACCCTCAAAGCTGCTCCGTATCTTGTTTTTCTTTCTCTTCTTCTCCAGCCCAAATATGTTCACTTAATAAGGACTAGGACACCAAACAGCCCTTGTTCAGGATCTGACCCTGTAACAGAGGACAGTGCAGTCCCTAAACCTACAAAAGTCACTCCTGTGAAAAAAACAACAGCTATTTATCCCTGTCTGCCACATCTGCAAGCTCCAGCTGGGATCTAAAAGCTGAACTAACATTTTTGTTGTCATTAGTGCCTCTTTGTTGAAGGTCTGGATTTCACATAGGAAATCCTGCCCTAAAACTGCTTGCAGAATACATCCTTCACACTAGAACACAGTGATAAGTAGCACAATGTGTCTCAGTGCTGTAGTGTGCCCTCCTTCTGCAGCTCACAGCATGGTAAGCAGACAATGAAAGGCCACCAAATTGCCCACAGAATGTGTGCTCATGCTTGTGACACTGTTGGGGAGATTAGGAGCCAACTCTGAATTCTGAGCTCCCATTACCAACACAGCTCATTCATGAGGCCTCAAAAATGCTGGCAGCTTTGATCCTTTCAAGTCCTAGCATATAACTGGGGATGCCAAGCTCTGACTTCAAAGTCTGTCAGTCCCCAGATCCATAAACTGATCAACAAGCACTTGCATGTCATCATGCAGAAGGTCTGATGAGGCAGTGGTGTGGGAGCACATTCCTTCCTTCCCCAAAACTCCTGGGCCATGCCTGGAGGAGGCTGGGTGCTTTGGTGTGATTGCTTCTGGTCTTTTCCTTCCTTCTTCACATTGTAAATTATTTAGGTGTCAGCATCAAAGATCAGAGAGAAGCACAGGAAAAAAATCTCAAGCAAATGCTTTATACTCCTTGAGATCATCTATCCAAAGAGCTCTGCTTTGTGAGTATGGGCTGCATTCAGCCACAAAACATCCCTATAATAGTTTACAGCTGGGGAAACTGAGGCACGGGGCTGTTAAAACGTGACTTGGCCAGAGCATCTGCAAAGTCTCTGCCAGAACTGAGAGGAGTGTTCTGTCCCCCGACAGCTCCTCTGCATCTGCAGGAGCAGGCTTCCTCCCCCCAGCAGCTTGCCAAGGGCTACACAAGGGAGACCCTGCTCCTACACATCTCTCCTGTGCTTTAGAACATGGCAATGCTGCTTCCATGGCAACTCGCTGAGCAGCACAGCAGGCCTGAGCCCCACCAATGCCCAAGCTGTTGGCCAGTATTCCTGGCCCAGAGTCTCCGGTGTTACACACACCCCTACCTCCCTGCATTCCCATCTCAAAACATCATCAGCCCCTTTTGCAAAACCTTGGCCCACATACAGACATTCCGGGCGAGTTCTGATCCATTTAAGACTCTCCAAATCTCTTTCACTTGATTTTCCTCATTGGAATGGAAAAGGGCAAATGTTTAGAGATGCTCTTCAGGGAGACTTTCTCCAAGCTCTGCTGAGCTTCACACTGTGCTGTCCCTTTCCTGGGTCAACAGACAGGAGTGTCAGGTTCCCTGTGGATGGTTTCTGCTCTGCTGGATTAATCCAGCTGCCTGAAGAGGAGAGGTATCTTGTTTGGTTTCTCTTCATCTGCAGAGTAACAGTAGTTCTAGCCAGCAGTGGAGTTCAAGGTTGCTATAAATAGTTTTCTGCCTTGTCATGGGAGTTACCCATTTATTAGAATACTTTTTCTTGTCAACAGCCTTCCTGAAAACTGGCTGTAGCAAAAGTTTTAGAGGCTGTCACTGCACAGCTCCCTTTGAAATTCCCAGAGTACCTGATCTAGCATGACTGCAGCTTCCTGACTGGGACAGGGATGTCTGATACCCTGTAGAGCCATCTAGTTTTGTAACTTAACAATGTGGCCTGTAGCCTGTTCAGTGTATCCCTGCTCCTGGAATGGGTCTTCTTGTTAGTTCCGTGACCTCCTTCTGCTTCCTCTAGGAAAAGCTGGTCAAAGATCTGCAAATAAGTGGGGGCAACTATTTTTTTTTAATTGTGAGGGGAGAACAAGAGACTCTCTAATGTGAGTTGGGCTTCACAACACTCCAGCAAACACATCAAAAAAGCATTGCTTCCTTCCCTCCTCATCCCCCACTTCCATTTTAAACGAGTGAAATCCAGCCACCTCTGGGATGGAACACAGCATCCACTCAGCAGCATGTGGGAAAACCACTTGTCTGAGTTAAACATGGAGAAGCGGATGATTTTGTCTCTCTTGAAAGGTTACAGAGAATACAGGGAAGCTTTGTAGCAGAGAGAAGTGTCAGGCCATGTCTCTCAGCTCAGACAAAGATCACTTGTGCTGAGCAAGGTGGTTAAAGGTGAAATGAGGTTTCTCACAGCCCTGAGCCAGTGGGAAGCCCCTGTCTGGACTTTGATTGTTGTTGGCTCTGCATAGGTTTTTGGGTGCTGGAGGAAATAGGTGTCCAGTGAGAGGTGATAAAGTTTGTGCTCCTGGCAGATCCTACATTTGTGCTGGGTACTGGCAATTTCTTCAGCATCTGTGTCTGCCAGCAGGGTTTCTGTATTGGTTACAAAGCTTTCACTGGGATGAGAGAAAAGCTTGTCTACAGACACAGCCTCACCCAGCTCTGAAGGGCAGAGATCAAAAAGGCCTCTCCATCACTAGTAAAATGTGAGAGGCATTTATTGGGTACCAAAATGAGGCTTTGGGGACCTGCCATTGGCTCTTTTCTGATGTTGACTAAAGCACATATTTGTCCTCACATCACACCTCAGGTTTTCCACCTCTAAAATAAGGATAAAGTGTTCCTTAGCCCTTCCCCACCACACCATCCAGCAATGGAAGAAAATCCAATGGATACTGGTCTAGATCTTATATTATGGCTCCCAGTACTGTATGACTTTGGAGACAGAAACCTTCAACAGAATGTGCTGTAGGGAATAGCACTATCTGGGCCTTGGATGAAATGCTCCAGCCAGGCTGCTCCTGAGTCCTCTGACATTGGTACAGAAAATCTTTGGTTGTCTGTCCCCCATGACCCAGAATATCTGGTCCTTCTCAATCCCGTGCTTTGCTTGGTTCCTGCTGTTGCCATATGCATGGAGACACAGAAAATTAGCTCTTTTAAACTGGACTGATGAAGATGAATCATACAGGGTTTTCAGACTGGATGAATATTCCTAATGTCCTGCTAGTAATTAGAGAAGCTTGTTCAGAAAGGCTTTTTAGTGCATGCAGGAGTTGAATGAATGCAAAGGGAAACAAAGTGAGCTGTTGGAGAGAGAATGAGGACACCAGGCTTGGCCAACTGATGGATTTAGCACTTGGTGGAACAGCCCAACAACTGGCACCCCATCTACCCTGGGGCTTCAGCCTCTCACTCTGTCCTTTTAATGCCTGAATGTTTGGATCCTTAAAACTGGCAGGTGCCTGGATCTGCTGAGCAGGTTACAGCCCCAGTGCTATTTTTATCTGCTGACTTAACAAGCAGTTTGAAGAGCTGTAGCAGGCAAGAAATAATGTCCCTCCAAAAACTCAGAGGGTAACTTTTAAGGGGTAGATTTTTAATTGTGTCTTGAACAAGCTATTTTTGGTTTCCGTGAGTCTGCTCCTTCCTGTCTCCTGAGCGATCTGGAGTTCCCCCAAAGATGAACTTGTCATGGTTGTAGCCCCAGGAGACTGTGTCCCTGCTTTCCATGAGCTTCTGGCATTGCTGCCAAGATCAGGCAACAGCAGCCGCAGAGAGTGTCTCTTCAAATATGTGTATCTGCAGTCAGGCTGAGGGGAATCCAGAAAGAGAAAAACTGAGGAAATTGCTTTCCTCCCTCTTTGGGGTATAAAATGTTCTCTTCTTTCAAGTTAATTTGTTCTGTGAAAGTTCCCCTTGAAATAATTTTCCAACTACTTTGAAAGATCAAATAGATTATATTGAAAGCTACTGTAAGATGAAGTGCCCATTTGGATTTAATAAATGCTGGTTTATAGAGCTCGGCTCGTTATTTCTTTGGGATAAACCTATAGAGAATGGATGGGAGGAAAGATTTTAATGTTTCTGAAAAATTTATCCCACGAACAGTAAAAACATACCCTAGAAATATACCAGCCACAAAAATGACATCTTAAACACAGTATTTATGACTTTCTGTATTTGTTTTGCATAAACTTCTCTGGTTTCTATTACACAGATTGATTTATGGAGTTTATTTGGAATAAATGTGGTGCATATTTAAAACAAACAGAGCCCCAGTCTGCAAAGCACCTAGGAGATACAAAACCTCTGTATGGTTCAACTTGGGACCCTTCAAGTCCTTTTCATCTGAATATCTTTTTCCATTAAAAATAAAATGCAGAAAAATAATAAGAAGTTAGATGAACAAAAGCAATTTGTGAAAATATACATAGCCAGTGTTTCAACTAAAATTGGACTCAACTTTGCATTCAGTGTCTCATTCTGTTCTTAAGGAAATACTTTTTATCCGAATGGAAATTTTACCACGAATATCCTTTTTCACAGATCTGTTTGGGAGGTGTGGGGAGCTGACAGGGGCTGGAGGGGATTGAAAACTTCTCAGAAAACATTTTGGTTTCACCGAAATTCATGTAACTTTGGAAGACACAACAAACTAGAAACTTCTTAGTAATTCTTCCATTAACTTCAACCTTCAGGACAGAAGGGAAGCAAAGAAGGAGCAATTCGCCCATAAGCCATCAATGCCTGATTTGTAAATGAGCTCATTGCATGTTTTAGCAGGTTTGGGGGGGGGGAAACAGTAAAACAAAGATTCTTTATTGATTTATTTTTGAAAGTACATTAAGTTGCATTTATCTCTACTTTCCTTCTGTTCCCCTTACAGGCTTGGCATCTCCCCTGTTTCTTCCTGTAACTGGATTACTTGTGTACTTTTAGTGCATTTCTAGGCTGGTTAAAATAATAACTTTTCTGTATATTTTAGAGTGGGTTTTCAAGTCATCACAGCACAAAGATTCTTTCAGAAATGTAACTGATGTCCTTTACATGCCCACAGCAAAGCACCTGGGACTTGAATACCCAAACCTGCTGCAATTGCTTGTAAGTGATACACAGACTGGTAATTATTTGGTGAATAAAATTTAGGATTATCCTGAATTTGTTATTGAAAAATTGCTGGCAGATAAAAACTGAGGCTTGTAAGGTTTTTAATGACTTGAAATGATACTTTAAAATGCATTTGCCTGCTGCCACAGGGTCTGAGTGGCTGCAGACAGGAAGAGGCTATGGTCATATGCTGTTCCTCACTAATCAGTGGGTTGTTCTCCCAATTGTGTCATCTTTCCAAAAACCATCTGGTAATACTGTCATGAGTCTATTTTTCACAAACAGCCTAGAGTTCTCTTTATAAGAAGATCCAAGGCTATAGTTAGGTTGTCATCATCCATGCTGAATGAATTGAGGAGATTCCCACCTGCTGGCCTGACCAGTATGACCTAGATGGTTGCTCCCTAAGCCATTCTGATCTAGAGAGGAAACTGTCAGATAACTGCAGGTGGTTGTCCAGGTGAAGTACTACCTGTGGAGCTGTTCTGCCACATCTTCTGAGACTGCAATAAATGGCAGAAAAAGAGGGATGTTTTTAATGGAATCCAGCGTAGCACACTGGATTGTAGCCTCAGCATTGTCATGGGCCCATCCAGGTTTCTTTGTAAAGTAGTTTTCTTTGTAAAGTAGGTTTCTTTGAAATCCAGGGTGCACTGACAGGAATGCTTTCACATGCTGTTGGTCTCACCATTGATCATGTTTAGTGGATTCTGTGATGGGCTCCTGCCTGACAATACATGCTATCCCCTGTAATCTCTTGTGTGTGACCCCTTCCAGCAACCCCAAATTGCTTGGGCATAAAAAGCACTAAGGCAAGTTCTGCCTCCTATCTTGCCAGGCAGGAAAGCCTGAGCACTACATAAGTGACAACTCCTAACTGGGAACCATTTGATGGAGAAATAATTGGCTGTGGCACATGGGTGCTGATGTAACCAGGTTTAGGAAGCATCTTTTTCAAGTTGATTGAGTACAGAGCCATGGGAACAGAGCCATGGAGAGTAGGACTAAGAAACAAATCCTCTCCTACAGCCTGTGGTCACAAAAAATTTGGATCCCCAACTGTTAACTGCTGAAAGGACACACAGATCCCTCTATCAAGGCCTTCCTTAAGCATCTGACACTGTAATCTGGCAGGGGAAGAGCTTTGAGATGGCTGTGCATGACCCACTCTGCCCCAGGACAGCTTCAGTTGTAGTAATAGTCTTCTGTCTCTCAAGTGTGGGCTCTGGTGGAAGTTTTTTTGTAGTTTGAGCTGCCTATTCTTTGGAAGTGATCTTGATCTTCAAAGAGCAGAGTTGAATAACTTTTCTTTGCCTTGCTTTGCTGGAGATGAACCTGAGCTGACTGCTTTCTGATATACTGCTTGTCGTACTTTACAGATCTACTCCAAATAGTGCGGGGTTAAGGAATTAAATGCTACAGGTGGTAGAATATCTGCAAACTGGTAGGAGAAACTGGAGCCTGAGTTCTCTATGCGCTTAAAAATCTCCAGCCATACAGGCAGAAGCCCAAATGTGCCCACGAGGCCACAAATTAACTTCGGATAGGAAAGCTGGGACCATTGTCTATCCTTGACTAACATGGCACTCACTGAGGCGCAAGCTATTGCCACAGGACCAGACTCCCACTTCCCTCTCCAGCTGCTAGTTTTCCCTCAGAAACCTGTTTTGCTCTCCTGGTTAGAAATAACTGTGATGTACTTTAGCACGTCTTGTTTGTGATGGCCCCCATCCAAAGCCTACTGATATCAGAGAAATGTTTTGCAGGGACTCAGAGGGATTCCAGATCAGACCCCAACCTCTACAGCTAGTTTTGTGTTGCTTTTCTGCCTGCGCTGACTGACCAGCCACCAAACTCCTGAGAAAATCAGCATGAAGTGTCAGTCAGGGTTTAGTTCAAGTGACAGCTAAATATGCCTCTCTGGAGATGAATGAGAGCTGGGGGGCCTGAAATGCAAACGGCCTCAAAAAAAGCCAGCCAGTGTCCACACCAGCTAGCTTTAAAATCGAACAGTAGCCTTCAGCCATTAACACTTCAAACACCATCTGGCCCTTTGAAAAGTCAGTTCATTTATTAATGTTCCTGTTAAAGTCCCTTCCACACTCTGTTCACAGGATTGCCTCCTGGATTGATCAGGCCGTGGCTTCTCAATCCTGTGCAAGCAAGGAGGAAGAACAGTCCCGAAACACTTTAGGAGGGACAGCAGGATCAGGTAGTGGGATGCCAAGGTCTGGAGTCTCTCTCCTGCACTACTAGGTATGTGCTCTCTGGTTTTGGGTGAGTCATGGCTCCTTCCTCTCTCTGTCAAGGCTGGGGGACTGCTCAGACACACATTCCTGCCCTGTGTTGGCTGTGGATACAGCTGGCACAGTGTGGTTCTGGGATTGGCAGGGAGTTTCTAAATTCACTGCTAGTTCCTACTCACTGGAATGTGCCTGAGAGCCAGTGAAGGTCTTGGATCTGCCGTGCTCTGGGTGTTACCCTGTCTGACAAGAAACGTTCTGGGCTGTGAGCTGGAGCTGCACTGAGATCTTTTCAAAAGTCTGTCTCTGGCTTCCCTGAGCATAAGGATGTGCAGGGTCCATGCCTTCAGTTCAGATTCCCCACTCAGCATCTGACCTGCACGTTCTCCTTGCTGGCTTTGGAGATCTGTTTCTTGGTTTAAAAATGCTCTTTAGAGCAAAAGAACCCAACTGTGTTGTCTTTTTTCCTGTTCCATGGATAGACACAGTGCAAGCAGAGCAAGCATGAATTGTAGCACACTTGCTGCTCACCAGCTGGCCAGGGGAGAACAGTGCTTGCCTCTGTCTGGGCTGTGGGGCTGGAAAGGTGAGGTTAGCAGCAGGAGGCAAGACAAATAGGAGCCTGGTTTTGATTTGCCATCTGACCCCTGCCAACTCAGAGCACCCTGTCTGTAATCGTGACCTAAATTAAGCCCAAATGCCATCAGCAAGTGTGTTGCCTTCTCTCACAATACAAGTGTTTCCAGGTACCTAGCCAGAGCTTTATAATCCAGCACTAATTACATTCTTGTTTGTGTCTGCTGTCATGCTGGTTTGGGCTTTCTGTGGTTTGCTAAATCCAAGAGTGTGCCTGGCCCTTTGTGCTGCCAGCCTGTACACAGAGACAGCGAGGGGCATCCGTGGCTGACAGCTGAGCAAGCTGCTGAGGGAAACCTGCTGGGCTGGCTGTCTTTAGTAGCCCAAATATCATGGGAGACATTTTGGCTTGTTAAATTTTTGACTGCACGGGTCTGCTATCCACAGTAGGTTCACTTGATGGAAATAACTCTGGCAGCAGCCCAACAGCAGGAACACTGCTTTTCTCTTAAATGTGGAAGGAGACAGAGGCTTGGTGCTCCCCTACACAGCCAGCTCTTGCCTTATCAGTGGCAGATGACTAGCATCTTTAGCAGAGCTTAGGTGCAGTGTTTTTGCTATGAAGTTGAAGATTAGATGCTTGTAAACAAAGTCTGGAATTGATTATCAATAATTAGCATAGACTCTTCAGTCAGGGGGCTGGAAGGAACAGGATGGAACAACATGCCTCGTGAGTGTGAGTTGTCACAGGCTGTGCCCTGCTGGGGAGTGCACTGGGCAAACCCTTCGTGAGAAGTCAGTTCCTTGTCCCACAGGGCTTACCCACAGCAGACAAGCTTTTATTCTGAATTGCAAAGCCTCTCCCCAGAAATACAGGAAATACAGAAATATAGAAATACAGGAATACCCAACTGAGTGTGTGCAAAACCATTGGCATCCCTAAGGAGCCAAATGGAGTCTTCACTTATTTGTTCTGTGCTGATTCCCTCCTGCCACTCTGTGCCAGGTGACACCACTGTAGCAAGACTTAGACTCCCCAACATTGCTAGGGAGGAAAACCCTAGTCTGTATTGTTGGAAGAGCAGTTCCAAACATAATCTGTTCTCTATCCTGCCCTTTGTCTGCTTTCTGTGTTTTCTCCCTCTGCCAGGAGTTCTTGAAGTCTGTGCTGCTATTGTGACATTGGGACAAGTCAGGCAAACACTTCACACACACACACTCACACACCCTCTGAGCAAACCAGACATCCGGTATTTAGAAATAAACAGTGTAAAGAGACTTGGGAAAGTCACTGCTCATGCCAAGACATTTAAGAGGCATCTTGGTTCAAGTAAAAGCCTCAACGCATTTCCATTTTAATTTTTTTTCACTTCGCTTTTTAACTGTTGAGTTAAAGTTACTTCAAACTAAAATGAATCATTTCTGTTTCCAGTTGATCAAAATGGGGCAATCTGTCTTCCACTTGCATTTCGAGGTGCTAGTTTTCACCTCAATATTTTATCTGTCAATTAATAAGCATTTCACTGATGGTAAAATGTTTTGTTAAGGTTTCTACCCATCCCTGGTAGTTCCCAGAAGTTAAAGCTGGTGAGTCTTCATCTTAAACTCTTGGGTTCCATGGCTGAGGAAGAAAGATCCTCCCTTCACTACCCAGTACGTGGGTTAGCAGTGTTTGGAGGGAGACAGTGACCTCTTGAGAGAGGTGTCAGACTCCGCTGCTGTCTCCTGTCTGCATCATCAAGTGTCACTCAGAGCACTGAAATCTACAGCCACCACTGTGTGTGGATTGGACATTATTGGTCTACAGTCCTAGAAATTTGGATCCAGTCGAGTCTTTTTTTTTTTTTTTTTTTGCTGATTTTCTTTAGGGTCAGCAGACATTAAAGGTGACAAGAATCTTGGAGTGAGACCCAGTCAGCAATCACTAAACACAGGTGTACAAAACTGGTGAAATTATTTCTTTTTAGCAGTAAAGGAAAGTATAGATGTATAATGCATCTGTCCTGAAATGTGTGCTTAGTTGTGGGATTGTGGTTTGTCTGTATATTTTTGAAGAGGAATTGAGGCCAATGGTATATACTTTGTCTCATGTGTATTCAGATTTATGTGGAATGGATTTGAGAAAATATGACAGATGGGAAATAGATGGATGTTTTTTTCCATGCAGGCTGGCAGTTGTTTTACCTGCTAGCAGCTTAAATAATGGAAGCTGGGTGATGACCACGCATTAACACTTTCTGCTGTTCTGAGTGCTTTTCAAAAAGGGAGCAATTACTTCAAAATCTGCTCTCCTGGTAGTCAAGCCAGTATTCAAAATCTAACTGCCATTTCAGGTTAGTTTTGGTCACCCATTTTCGCCCTGCAGACCCTTTGCAAAGATGCTCATTGCTAATCAAGACCAAATTTCTGACAGGTTTGGACATACAAGCTCTCCTACTCTGTTTGAAAATAGGGCTGGGGATGATTCTTGGAAAACAGCATAAGAATAGTGTAGGAAGTTCAGGTTCCAAGTGTGTCCAGTGTTTGTGAGGGAGAATTTGTCAGTGGTTGCTGTGTGCTACTGGTGTAGCTGAACATCAGGAACTGGAACCACTTACTCTTGTACTCTTGGGGATGTAGCTGGCCTCTGTCTGGGAATAAGGAGAACCTCCCTTGCCCCAGCAGAGAGATGGGCTATTACAGCTGGGGCTGAGTGAAGAGGCACTCCTCTCCATCCATGGCCAGAGGGCATTGGATGCTTTGAGAGGACTCAACTCACTGATTTGCAGAGAAATGCAGAATGATAGAGATTTTGTACAGTTTCCCTGTTGAGATCTCCTGCCTTCTTCAGCTTCCTTCCAGGCCCCTGTGATGCAGCTGGGATTCTGTTTCGGGAGGCAGACGAAAAAAGTAATTTCCAGAAACCTGACACCATCTTCTAAGAAGAAAGAAGTTGAAGGGTAACACTAGAACCCTCCAGTGCCCCAGCATGAGGTTTTCATCGCATTCAAGGTAGGTCTGATAGAGTCACTGCACCTGCAGGAGGTTGAGGGGACACAATGGCATCATCCTTGTTTGCATTTTATCTTCCCAAAGGCTGAGGCACCTGGAAATCTATGATGTCTCTGAAGCAGCAGCACTCCAAGTACACCGTGTTTCATGGTACTGTTTGCACAGCTGCACATGGCACATACAGGACAGACAGGGAGTGCTTGTTGAGCAATATTAACCTTATTGATTGGGCACGATACACTGGGAAACATCTCCAGAAAACCAACAGCGTAGAGGAGAAGTGCAAAGTGGAGGTTGTGTGAATCCAAGATTGGTACATTTGTGCAAGATGAAGTACTGTTGAAAGAGAGGATGCTGACAGACATGTCTGCTGTTCCCTGTGTGCTTCCAGGATATTTGAGTTAAATTCTGCCAAGGAGGATTTTCATCCTTCAAGCTTGGGCTCTTCTATGGGGCTGTTGGCACTTACTAAAACGCAAAGCCCTTCTTGCCTACAAATCCATGTGCTTGATCTTGCCAGCCCAAATCCTACAAGTAACATGCACTTGTCCCCAGGGCAACTTGCTCAAATAACCACAGCTCTGCCGGAAAAAGGGCCGTTTGAGCCTTAGGGAATTGGGAGGAGAGGTTGTATTATTCCCAGCATCCAAAGACCAAGAGGTTCCTTCTTCTTCAGCAAATGTTTTCAGTTCCCACTTGGTGAATTATTGCTAGGGATTTTTTTTTCCCTTCAGTGTTTCCATGAATGTGGTTGAGGCTCTGATCCAGGAAATGGGGGGGGAAAAAACCCTCTGAAAAATGTATCGCACCATTTCAAAACTCAAGTGGAATTAATTAAATCCAAATTTCAACAGTGTGTCCAAAGTTGAGCTGTGCTCAAGACACACTTCAGAAGGTTCGATTTCAAAACAATCCCTTTGCGCACATGCACATAATTTAGGGAGGTTTCTGTGTTTCCAGTATGAGGCAGAAACAGGGAGCTGATGGGTACCTGAGCTTAGAGGGAAAAGGTAGTATTTGCCCGCCAGCCGGAAAAAACCTTCTTCTGCCTGATTCAGTTTATCCTTATCCTCTGCTCAGCAAGCTGCAGGCTGGAAAAAGAGTCAGGAAATAGTGTTGTGGAAAGGAGAGCCAAACCATTTGAAATGGAGATGCTGTGGCTGGTACACTCACAGTTCTGCTTGCTGGAGAAGTAAAAAGAAATAAAAATAGCTAAGGGACAGCAGAGAAAGCATTTAGAACATTAGGCTTGGGCTGAAGCAGAAGAGATTGTCAATGAAAACAACATTCCTGAATAGTGGGGGATGCAGGTCTTTTCCCAGCTCCACCTCTGAAGGGGGGTTACCCTGGGGGTCTGAGTGCTTCCATCCCTCTATCTGTTAAAGTAAGATAATGTAATTTACTGCCTCAGGGAAAACACAATGGATTTTGAAAAACAGTGCTAGTAGGCTGGAGCTTTCTCAGATGTTTTTTCAAAACCCAAACACTGAATTCTTTCCTCATTTTCATGCCTGTGTCCCGACTAGCTGTAAGAGAGTTACACATGGGTCAGTGAGAAGCAGAACTAGATCTTTAATGTAGTGTTTAACAAACTCT
The DNA here is from genome assembly GCA_013390005.1 of Calyptomena viridis. Lineage (NCBI taxonomy): Eukaryota > Metazoa > Chordata > Aves > Passeriformes > Eurylaimidae > Calyptomena > Calyptomena viridis. The sequence continues at coordinate 53,109 of WEIV01000114.1, forward strand.
TTCTGTCATGTTCCCTGCTTTTCCACTCCTTTGGGAGGAAATCAGCATCTCTTACTTGCTTTTGCCTTGTAGGGCTGACCTGTGAGAAAGTTGAGGGGGAGTAGTCCTACATGAAAGATCAATTGTGCCTATTTAGTCTCTGCAAATGGGGAGATTTTGCATTTAGAGCTCTACCTCATTTCTGCCAAGCACTAACACATGTTGTCAGTGTTTTTCCTGTGGATCTTCTGCCAGGGCAGGAATACTGTGGGTAAATTTTCTGATGTGGCTATGAAGACCAAAAATGTCTTTCTTTGAAGGTTCAGGTGCACTGTGAGTTGATGAACTCTGTCACAGATGAGAGGTGAAGCATTCCTACCAGCCACTGTCTGAGAGAAGGGAAACAACAGATCTCTGCTGAACAACGAGTTTTACAGGCTTTAACTTCATCACTACAGGAACAGTTTTATCTGTAAGTGCAAGTCAGCACTACTCTTGCTGCACAGCAGCAGCTGTACCTTGAAATACTGTGGAGTTTGTTGGATGGGGATTACGTTGCCTGAGCAGGCTCAGAATCCCAGAGTCATGCTTGAACCCTGGAGTTAAAGCAACTGAATTCAGGGCTCTGACAGGTCTGGAAATCTATCTTGTTGAACTCAGTGGCAGCTAGACCTGCCAGTACAACAGGGATATTGAAGGATGAGATGAATAGATTTGTTCCAAAGACCTCCCAGCCAGATGTTACCCTTGCTGTATTGCATATGGCTTTCTTCAGGCACAGAGTTAACACCTAAACCTGAGCCAACTGATAACAAGGGCAGGCAAGTGCCAACTGGGTCCATGTGGCATTACCCATCCACCTTCTTCTGGCAGCTCCTACAGTGGAAACACGTTAATGGTGTGGTTCAGTAAAAGTTTTTCAGGAGCTCAGTCAATACAAGGGCCATGCAAACACTTCTCCCTGTGGAATGGCTACTGCCAGTCTGTTTGATGCTCCAAGTCTTTGGTGGGTAATTGGCATATCAGAAATTCATTTCTTCCTTCTGTGTTGCATCTGCAGTTTTGGAGGTCATGTTGCCTAATACCACATGGCAGCAGCATGACCTGAAACAGCACAACGAAATTGCCTAGGCATTTCTTTTCCAAGCTAAAGAAATTCCTTTTTTTAGCTTCTCTTTTATCAATGTACCAGGAATTTGTGGACTTGTCTTCTGGACCCTGTGGCACCCTGGTACAGTAACCAGAAAGCATCTCACCCTAAATCTTGCCCAGGCTGAAAGTCTCCCAGCTCAGCCAGGTGAGAGGGAGCTTTTGCCACAGTGAAGAAGCAGGAAGGGCTGTGCTGATTGCTGCCAAGGCAAATGGAATAGAGTAAGACATTTGCTTGGCTTTTACCTCCTTTTTCTGTGCATCTCAGCAGTGCTGAAAAGGGCTCAACATTTCCTAGAAAACCCCTACCCTCTTATCCCTTCTAGCCCTTCTGCAGCTGGGTTTGCTGAGGGCACAATTTCTCATCCTTTCAAACCATGCTCTCCCATTGTCCTTCTCTTTTTAGATTTGTCACTTCCTTTCTCACCCCTGGAGGAGAGCATGTGCTGGTGTTGCCTCAGGAGCAGATGTAATATCAGCTATTGCTTTTCCCACCATGTCCCCTGGCACCCTCCTGTCCCTGCTTTCTGCCAGTACCTGCTGGACTCTCCTACTTTTCTGTTTGCTGAGGCCTCTTCTGTTAGTTGGCCCATGTGTGTCCTCTATCCTTTTGTCCATGCCCCCTGCAGCCTGTTTTCTTGCAGTTTTTTTCATGTCTTTCAGAGGTAAAAAGGAAAGGGAGGAAATTATATCAGTATAAAAATACAATAGTTTCATATTCCTGTTTGACTGCTCCTGGGATGCTTTCACATGTGGCAAACATACTCAGATAATTAATCTTGTGCACCCACAGGGTGTAACTGTAAAACAGTGCATGACAGATAAAGATGTATCTTCCTTCTCTATTGTGCTGTGTTTGGGGGATTTTTTGAAACTCTTGTTTTTGCTGTGTCAGGGCCAGTTACTCCATCTGGACCTCCAAGCATATTCTCATTGGTATGATAAAAGTAGATCCTATACGTCTTATTAAAATTACATATTAAGATCTTTTTCCCTTCTGATCCTTTTTTTTTTTTTTTGAGCAAGGAGGTAGCCAAATACAAAAGAAACTCATAAACAGGGAAGAAGGGTGGAAGAGAAATGGCTCACAGTACATTTGTTCCAGCAGGGCCTAAGCTCAGGTGGTTCAGGCCACATGTTGCAGGGTGTGGGTGACGGGAGCAAGCAGGTATCAACCAGCCCATCTGAGGGTGCTCTCTAGAACAAAACTGCTAAACTATTTAGCTTGTTAGACTGCTAAGCAAGTTCTGCTTCCTATGACTGTCCTTGTGCTGGGGTGAAGCACTCTGGAAAACTCACATAACAAAAGCACATGCTGCTGCTTCAAGTGCTAGAGGCAGGAAACCTCTAAGTACAGGAGCATTGACTGCTCATTCATGTGTCTCTTCTGTCTGAGCTCAGGAGTTCACACTGCTGCTCGCCCCTAGTTCTGGAATCTTCTTAGGCAGCCCAGCTATTCCATCATCTCTGCCATTCTTTGTGCATCTCACCATTTTCTGCATTCTTCCCAGCATCCTCTGTTTCTCTTCATTACAAGCACATATTCTATCCAGGTTTACTATTTACATGGATGGAGTTCAGCTTTTATGAAAAAGGCCTTAGGGACGTTAATCCTTTGGGGATTTCAAAAGGACATACTAGATGGTCACTCCAATTGGAAACTGAGCCTGCTGGGCATGGCAGCTCACTTTGGGTTGAGCTGCCGTGTACCAATTATACACCTGTGTTTCACAGGGTATGAGGGCTGTGCAGGGACTGTGGGCAAAGAGAGGGATTGGGATTTGTTTAACATGTCTGTCCATGTTGTAATTAAGTTTGTGCCACGTGCAATCCAGATATGGGCACCATGCCCCAGCATCTGATTCTTTCTCACATACTGATCTGGGATTTTCCAGACCCACCTGTCTAGCACACAGCCAGCCCGAGAGAAAGGACCTCAGCAGGCAGTGAGGATCCAGGCAACAGGCACTTCTGCTTATGTAATAGGCAAACATTGGAGTAAATAACATGTGTAGCTTTGTTATTAAGCTTGATCTTGTTAGGGGGGCAATAAGTGTTCTCTGTGATCATTTTTCTTGTAGAATATCAACACAGGATAAAATCGCGGGTCTGGCTTTGCTCTTCCAGCTCATTAGAGCTCCATGCTGCTTCATGCCATGGCCTCAATCTGTTGCTGTTTGCCACGACAGCTGCATGTCCTCAGTTTCCTTCAGACTCATTTTGCACAGGAAAATGCTGGCAGTTCTTGGGTTTTTCATGTCCCTTCCCTCCTGCCCTTTCTCACTTTTACAAAATCAACCTTACAGCAAATTGTGTTTAATTTAAAAGGGATGTTTTGGGCAAGATACCTGTTTGCTGGAAACCAAAATCAGGGACATCTGGCATTCATTGGCTTATAAAGGCAAAGAAATGACACAACTAAAATGCAGATACAGAGGATTTCCAGCTACTTGGTGGGGGGAATGTTATTTTAATACATTGAACTCAGATAGATTTCTTCTACTTGCTCCTGGCCATAGCTCTGAGTGTAGTCTGGACTGGGCCACTGTTTTAACTATATACTGTATAATACTANTCTATTCATCTGCCTTTTATTCTCTGCATATGACGGCTGCTTTAAGACCTGAAGATACTTCTATAGCCATCCTCTGAGTCACCAACTTCCATGTTTCTGCCAGAAAAAGCTATCACATCCAGAGCCAGGTATGTAGGCTGTGCCTGGGGGAACCTGGGGACAGAAAAAGCATTTGTCTCTCTCCCAATTTCCAGGCTGTTTTACAACAAGGGGTCCAGAGAATCACTTGGTCTGATTTCCTGGGCATACAGGTGGGAGTGAGAGATGCTTCCCAGAGCTGTACTGGCTCTGTGATGCAGAGGAGCTGAGTGGTGCCCTGACAGTCTGGAGCTATGAGGCAGCTCAAGGAATCCCATCTAATCAGTAGCTATATGAGAAAAAACAGTCCTTTATAACACTTCAAAACAGTAGAGCTTTATTTGAACTTGAAGAGAATAAATGAGTCTTTGGCATTATATGCCTCTAGCTGCCAGTAGTGCATACTTTCTAATTGAAGAAGGAGCAGCAAGGCAGATCCCATACACACCATCAGGCACAAAACCAAAAAAATCCTGGCTTTGCCCATGGAGAGAGTGAGAAGTTGGATCCTCTGAAACAGAGGCTACTTTATGAGGAGTCAGGAACAGGGCCACACACAAACTGGGTATATGAGGGTAGCAGGGCACTGCTCTCTTTATTTTGCTGAGGGATCTTCAGGCAGGTCAGCCTGGGCCATAAAGCCTATGTCTCAGCAAGCAGGAGATCACTCTGCAGTGGCCTCCTCATCTGTACACAACAGGTTCCATGTCAGCTGCCTCAGACTCCCCACATCCCCCCACTGCTGGCAGTGGTGGAGTCTGGATCAGTGCAAAACCAGAATTTTATGAAGGACAAAAGTATAACTCTCCCCACATTTCACTCACTCCCCTATTTGCAATTTCTGGCTGAATCTTTTGCTCCTGCTGGATCTTCCCCTGGGAACTGATTGAAAGAGCCTTGCTAGTTTAATCCAAATTGCCCTCCAGTTCCCTGGTGATGCAATTAATTGAAAGCAGGATTTTTACCTCTCTGTTCTGCTTAAAAGTATCCCCTGGCCATCAGGCTCTCCTGCTATGAGATCTGAGACTCATTGTGCTGGCAGCCAGTGGGACGTATGAGCTTGGCTTTCTCAGGGGATAATCCAGGGAGACATCAGGTCACCCTATGTGGCAGTCCCAGCCTTAATCACTCTCTCTCACAGTTGTGGGCTATTGAAGTTCAGCATCAGGAGTAGTTTCTTCCAGCACTGAAGCTTTCAGTAGCAAACTTAAATCTTTTTTCCCACAGTAATCTGCAGTGGGAGAGGCTCCTAGTGCCTCCCTATGACAGATTTTCTTTTGAGAATTTCTATGAATCTGTTCTCCTTGCCACAGAATTAATCAAACTCAGAGATAGAAGGCAGTCAGGAGAGGAGCTTTGTCTCTAAGGAGACAAAACTTGAACTAGCAAAATCCTGAGAGCTGGGTGACATAGGCAGAACGGTGTGAGCCTGGGATGAAGAGAGTGAGAGATACTGTGGTAAGGTGTGCTTCAGTTTGCCTATTTGACAGATGAGTAAGAGAAGAAAGACTGGAGAGCTTAGGGCTCAGATTCTTGTTACCTGTCAGAATTAGCTGTGAGCAGGATAGGGAGAGCTTTGAGAATTTGGACCTGTTGCCATAAGTTCTGACCAACAGTCCCTCCTGCCCACACGACCCATGGCGGTGAGAACAGACTGTGGCAGATAATTTGCAGGTGGACTCTGAGCCAAGCCTGAGTCCCAGTTTGGCTGCTCTTCCTTATGAAAGGGAAGGCATGTTTTGGTTTTCCTGTGCTGTCTGCAGAGCCTCTCTCTCCAGTCTGGGAGAGGTGCCAGTCACTTCCAGTGCCTTTCCCCCGTGAGTTTAATAACTCTGCTTCCTTCATCCTGTCTTGAACTCTCAAAATAGCATCCCCAGGTATGACATGACATATTCTATTGCCCTGCTGTCTGCTGCAGACAGTGTCCTCTTTCTTTCTGCTTATCCCTGCATTGGTTTATACATAGACCTTGGGATTGGCATCCTTTGTCATATCAGAGATGCCACAGGGACCTAAGGATGAGAGGAGGCAACTCTTGCTGGCAGCACTGAAGTCAGCTATAGAGTGCTAAATCCCATAGCACTATGATGCATTTTGGAAGGCTCCTAGGCATATCCTGGACTAACTTAATTTCATTCAGCTACCAAACTTTCCTTGGCATTGGAGCACAGCACATATCATAGTTTACCTGAGGTGGGATCCTTTTAGGCCCCCTGAAAATGGTGGATTTGTGCAGACTGGGAAGCAGTATGATCACAAATATTCCTTCTCTGTTTAAACACTGACTCTTAGCCAAAACTCCTGAGCATGAGTTCATTAGCCCATTGGAACGACGCTTCCTTGGCTCCTGACTTCCCTCCAAGTCTCTGGCAGCCAGACACCACCTCTGCTGCCAAGCTAAACCTTGCCATGCTGTGTGATGGGACAAGCTGCTCGGCACACAGCCAGGGATGGCCTGTTCTCACTCAGCTATTGAGCATCCCTGCAGACACCCTGGCTATGCCAACCTCCATCCTACATACAGGCTTCCATACAGGCTCATATTTCCTCTGTAGAGCTACCTCATCCTTTCATCCACACCCTCTCCCTGTAAGAAAGGCAAATCCATGTTTGCCCCATCTTTCCCTTCCAAAACACTGTGTCTGGACTGCTGATGCCCTATAGAGAAAGTTAAATGACCCCTTGAAGGGACTGGCTGCCATGTACACAACCTGGCCCAGCCACTGCAGAGCTCATTTGGCTGGTTTGGCCCCTTGCAGACTCTCTAAAAGACATCTCCCCCTCCCTCCTTTGTGCTTCTGCCAAGTGAGCTCTGCTGCGCTGCGTCCCTGATCTTTTCTGACATTAATTACCCTTTCCTGGCTCAGACTGCCCTGTTTGTGGCCAGGAAACCAAACTCACTTGTGCCTGGAAGCAAAGCAGGAGGGAAGAGAGGGTGTCTGCTTCCTTGGATGGACGACTGGAATAAGCAGGTGTCTCTGAGCGCTTCCTACCCCAGGGAGAGCTGCTAGATGGCTTTGCCCATTGCAGCCCAGGCTGGATCCAACTGCTGAGCACCTGCTCTGCCTGCTGGAGTTGCTGGGAGTGAGGGTTATGGGCCAGCTTTGAGTCTGGGCCCAGCATCTACAGAAACGGGACCAAACAGGCCCATCACAAGTGCAGTGAGAAACAGCAGTAGGAGTAAACTCTGGAGACAGCCCATTTCCTTGCACATGCACATGCATTTAGGCCACTAATTTCAAAGTTATTTTCCTTCACCTTGGTGTCTATGGCCTCCCACCCCTACACCCTGTCACCCAGCTCCACCCCAGCAAGGGATATCCCTTCCTATGGGGAGGTATGAGATCCCAGCTCCTCAGGTCATGCAGCCTGTGGCAGTGTGACAATCCAAGAGTGGATGCTGCTCTAAAAACACCACTGAAGACTTTCCTGGCACCAGCCACATACCCTGTACCACCCACTTTCCCAGGATGACAGTGTTCCTGTGCAGGCCAGAGCTTTGCTGGCAGAATTGAACGCTCTGAGGCTCTGAGCTTCTGTTGAGGGAGTGCAGTTCTGCTGCTGGGCTTTTGGAGATTGCCACCAGCCTAAATCAGGAGGAGGAGGGTAAGTCATAAAAGGATAAATATGGGCACGGTGCTGTTCCTGACACTTCTACAGTGCCCTGAAGTTCCCAACACACACAAAAAGAAAACAGCAGCAGGGAGTTTAACTGGAGAGTTTAACTGGCAACTCGCCAGTTACAAATTCATAGTCTGTATTAACTCCTGTGGATAAACAGACAGAAAGGAAAATCCATACTTTCTCTTGGAGAGAGCAGCAACGGTTCTCAAAAGGAGCATCTGTGTGTGTTTACCACATCTCTGAGCCTGCAATCCATTCTAAAGGGGCCCACGAGGCAGAGCTATTTCTAAAATACAGCACCATCTAGTGCTGTGCTGCAGCAGGTCACCGCGGGCAGCCCCACCCCGGCACTCCACAGCAGCAGGGTCTTCTCTTCACTTTCCCTCCCCAGGATAAGGCTCTCTGCCTCTTGGAGTGGGCTTTGATTTGGTTCGTATGTCAGATGGCAATGGGTTGTCTTGAGGGCTGCATCAACAAGTCTCTTTGTGCCTGTGTGTACTTGCAGTGTTCCAGCAGCCTCTTGCATAATTCATGGAGAAATTCTGTTAAAACTCCATCCAAACCCCAAATCATATGTGAAATGCAGCTGGAAACCATCTTTGTAGATTTGAGCCATTGCAAACATCTCTTCCCTCTGCTCCACCACACCTCGTATTCCTGTGTGTTAAAGCCAGGCAAAATTTCTAGTTGTGCAGAAATCTTGGTGCTGATTGACACAAATACAGACAGTTGTCTGAGCAGTGGCTGTACCCTTGTGCTCTGCAGGAGCATAGGGCGTTGCTGAGGTTCTGGAGGTATAAGAAAGATGGTATCAGCAGCAGGTTAAATTTCACAATTTAAAGCCTTGTATTTGAACTGGAAAATAAACCTCATGAGGATTGAAAACTGCTGATCTGAAGTATCCATTGGATAAAAGGGATTAAAAGGGATTAAAAGTGCTGCAAACACCATTTGCTAGGTATAGAAGTTATTTGGCCAGGAGCAGAAATGGCTGATTATTATGGAGTTAATTTCACCACCACCCTATCATAAAAAAAATCTGAAAATGCTTGGCTTTTTCCCCATGCACAAAATTCTCTTCAAGTTATATCCAGGATTCATGTATATGGTTAAGCCACGTAACATGATACTAAGAGCTCCTGCAATTCAGAGCAATCTTTAAATCAAAGCAGCCCTACACTCCTCTCCCCTTCCAAACCCAGGCACTGTGAGGTGAAACCCTTGAGCTGTAGGAGCATGGAAGGAGAAACTAGTAGGCCAGGAAATGCTTGCAGTGCTGCTGCATGATTAACTCGTGCTCTGCAGACAGGTTTCCTCCTGCTTTTCCAGGGAGAAGGAATGTTGTATGAAGAAAACATAGTCTGGCAGTAGCTTTGTCTGATATAACTCTGGGTAGGATTTGGGGTGGAAAAAGTTTGTTCTGTGGTAACCAATACCACAATGGGGGAGGATGCCTGAGAAACTTGTTTCTTTCACAAGCAAGTGTGTGATACCTTGTCCCATATCTATTCGAGCATTTAACCCAAAGAAAAACATATTATCTCTTTGTACCAGGCTTTGTTATTTCCCCTTTTCTAGAGGATGAGGCCAACATCAGTGTGAAGGTGTGAGAATTTGGGAGCAGAACTGCTTGCTGTGTGCATAAGGTGATGGTTTCCTTGTGACACCAACAAAATCAAAACTAGAAAGTTTCTATTTTGGAGCTAGTCCCAATGGCAGTAAAAATTAAATTGTCCTTTTCGATTCTTTTGTTTATTGAAACACAAAAGCAGCAGTGTAGGAACTTGTTTCCATGGCTCACAGCAAAGGCAGGGTTGGAGAGTTGGTATGAACCAGTTCTCAGACACAACTGTGCCTGAGACCCCAGGAGGTTCTTCTTTTGAAGACCCAGGCCACAGTCATGAGTAGTGGAGCCTTGTGAATGCAGCTGGCCAAAGTATTTTGTTACTGAGCCATCAGGAAACACCTTTTGTAGGTGCTGTGGCACATGCACGTCTCTTTGGTCTTGCCTCCACATGTCAAATGGGCCTCTCTTGCTGTTTTTTTGCACAAACAGAAGTTGCTGCCTCAAACTGGAGCACACTGGACTCAGGTCTCTCATAAATGCAGTGTCTGCCCAGCAACATCCTGCCCTGGAGAAGTCTCTAAACCCTGCCAAGTAACAAACACCAAGAACACATCCCACGGAGACAAGGCCACACAGCAGCTTCCATGTGACAGCATTCCCACTGAGTTCTTCCCTCAGCCCAGATTCGGATGCTCACATGCACAGAGTTGTGGTAAGCTAATCTTCAAATAAAAACATTGGTAAGTCATGCCTCTGTGTTCCTCTCCCTACCACTGGCCTTTCCTGGATCACTGTGGGATTGTTCCCTGTGTTTTCTCCTAGATCTTTATTTCTCGCTTTGCCAGCCTAATTATAAATGTCCCAGCTGAGAGAGGTTTCCGTTTCCTTCATTTGCTAGGCAACCAAATATCTGTACATTTCCATAGGGGTTTGTAAACATCTCATGGTACATTCTCCTAATTAGAAAACAGTATCTGTAGTTGTGTTTACATTGCTATGCTTATTAGGAAGTAAAATGCTGGGTTGGTCTTGTGTTATGTGCAACCTGGGATTGTGTATTTGTGTGCTGTTCAGAGGGGGTTTTAATTGGTTTTTAAGAAATGTATCCTGGGGATTTCTTGGTTTCTGAATCAACACAGACAGAAGGTTTACAGCTTAGTTATTATATGAAATTACAGATCACATGTTTCCCTGTGAACCTTCCCTAAGTTTGGTCAACTCCAAAAGTGCAAGTTGAGTTAAAGAGAAAATATAGCACGGGTTCAGCAATGAGCCACCTCCTTGAGAGGCACTACTTGTGATCAGGCAGTCACTTTCAGGTCAGTTGGGCAGAACTAGTAACAAATACCTCAAAGCTAATATCTGTACAAAGGGGAATCAGTGGTTTCCCACATTTCTAGGATGATTCATAGTATTCTAGAAGCATAAAGAAGGAATCCATGACTTCATCAGTTCTGGTCTTCCATATAATTCAGACTGTACTAATCAAAATCAATTTGAGATTAATGTCTTTTGAACTGAATATGTGTTTGAGAGAGGAGTCCAGTCTTGCTTCTGAGGTTGCCAATAGTGAGGAGTTGATTGCTTCCTTAGTAAATTGTTCCAGTTACTTACTGCTATTCTAAATTCTCACTTCAAGCCCTAGGCACCAAATCTATGTTTTGTCTGCCAGAATGAAAAGCCTTTGGTCAGTTTTGTTCCCCATATTTCCACTTCAAGAGAGTGTAAGATCACCCCATAACAAGAATAAATTGCAGTATTGGATGCTTCTGCTTGAAATCTATTTTGTAACATTTTAATTCAATTCATCACTCTTGTCTGGACCTTTCCCAGTCTGTTGGGTACTGTGAATGGTGAACCCAAGCCCCGTGTACTGCCAAATTCATTAGTACCAAGTGCACGGATGGGGGAATGCTCTTTGTTACTGATGATGTTACACCACAAAAATCACAGAATTGTCGATTGGAAGGACTGTCTTTGGAGATGTGCTCACCATCTCTTGCCTTACAGAGAGAGGCAGATATTAACTCCCTTTGACAATCTGGACCTGGCCTCATTCTTTGAGTGTGGAGGATCACAGGTCTCTAGAACTCCCTGTTGTCCACCAGTATGGGCACAGACAAGGGTGCTGTGCCTCTCTGCCCATGACAGAAAGAGCCCAGTTCAACACTAACCCTTAAGCAAATAGTGCACTGACCTCCCAGTTAATAGAGCAGCCCTTCTTGCTTATTTTGTTCCCAGCATTTGAACTGCAGCACATTCCAGCTGGGTAAAAAGGCTTCGCTGTTTGGAGCATGCCGAAGTCAGGTGGTGAGCATACCAAGAGCCAGACAGGATACTGTGCTTCCTGTGAGAGTAAATACTGAAAGTCATGCAAAGCATCTTTCATTCTGGCTTGGCCTCAACAGCCAGTACAGCCACTGGAAAGGAAGGGACTTCACAGAGACAGAGAGATTATTCTCTTCTGGCTTAGAGACTACCTTGCCTTTTAATCAGATTTGAAAGTCTATATTTTTAAAGGCTGCTCACTTTGTTGGCAGAATGTGCACCCACAAACCCCCATGTTCTGGGAGCTTGCAGCCTCGCTCAGGGATCTGCTGTGCAGGAACACAACCAGCGTGGATGCTCTGCACAAGACAACACCATGGGATGACTGAAGGAGCTCTTGGACTGTGTTCAAACACAAACTGAGAGAAACGTGCTACTAAGAAACAGTACAGGTTTCCCCTAAGTAGTTGCACCTCTGGACAATGTTTCTTAAGGGTTCAAAGCACTGTTACCACCAGGACAGTGTCACTGGGTTTGTCTTGAGGTATTTGGGGTTTTTTAAAGATGCAGTTCAGAAAGTCATCACAGGAATGTCTAAAAGCTTCAGCAAGCTTCGTACAGAGCAGAGGCAGAACCCTTTTGGCAGAAACTCCCTGACCTATTAAGTTATCTTCAGAGTTCACCTAAAAGACTAGATTCCTCCCCAAAACTACATGGAAACCATTTGCTAGGCATTCAAGATACCTTCCCATGTGGTGTGGTTGTTGACATATGAGCAGACTGGAACAGATGTCAATGGCATCCTTATGTTCCATTTTACAAGCTGCATCACTCTCAGTCTTGAGGCCTTTGTGAATTCCAGACTGTGACAGTGAGGATGAGCACAGGAAAGCCATTGGGATCACAGTAGCCAGCAGATTCTGCAACAGATGGTTCTAACATTTCATCATAATGTTCAGGTGTTGTATTTTATGCTGTTTGGGAGCTTCCCACTGGAGTGGGCTGGAGGGAAATCAAGTCCTGTCTAGGCATGTTTGAGCTGTGTTTCAAGAAATCCTTTCATTTCCATAAGCAAGTGCAGTTGAAAGTCTGGCCCTTGACTCCTGCCTGTCTTTATTCTCCATCTGTAAACAGAAATGGCAGCATAGTTTGGCTCAAGGGATATCTGAGCAGAGAGATATCACCACCATGCAGGAGCAG